>JAHWFP010158286.1:8103-32990 GCA_023313725.1 Lithobius niger | reverse complement strand
TACCAGGTATGATATGGCACATATCCTGAGTTTGGAATGGAAACGGTGAATCATTACGAGGTATTTAAGAACTGTTTACCCCAAACCTGGGGGGGGGGGGGGCGTAACTAAAGACTGGTGCATTTCCGGACCCATGTTTATAGGACTTTTTCTTCTTATCTTTGATCACACAGCGGACCCTCAAAATATTTGACACCAATTTCCGAACACCCTGTATAAGTGTTTAATACACTGTAAATCCTGTCTTTGTTTGTGACCGGGTCCTCAATTGTAGCCAGGAGTTTTTCCAGTATCTTAATTGTAGTAGGGTTTCTAGTTGTCGCTGGGTCAAAATGGCTTTATTTTGAAAAAAATTCTTATTTATTAATGGTTATCGCCATGTTTAGGAGTATTAAAGAGTAATGGTAAAATCATTCACGTGATATTATTTACCGTTTTTAATGTCGGACAGATACATGTATTGATATCGTAAATGTCCGTTCTAAATTTTGTAGTAGCTGTTCTCCAGTATAACTGGTCTCAGCAAGCAGAGAGCCTGTGACTTCTGCACGGACCCCAGCAGAAAACCAAAGTGAGAATCAACACAAGACGTATTCAGGATCTCATTTGAGTTGCTGTAAAAAAAACAACCAGAAGCGGCGGACAGAGCAAACTGATCAAGTCTGGTACGTTATTCTTATGTAGGACAGCGAGTTTTTTGATTGGAAACGAACCGAATATCATTGCTTGGTCATTTACTTTTGTATATGTTACCATAAGGCAACAAACGCGTCGCAGCCAAACTCAGTGGGCAAAAGGACATTCATTCCTTAACAGCAAAACCATCGGAATTCTGCTACTGTAGGTTAAAGTGAAGATATGGTTGTTGCTTCCTTTCCGGTTGTTTCTAAAGAACGTACATCAACCTGGTTGCTAACCCGGAGATTGAAAGTATAGTTAGTTAGTTTCCTCATAGCGATGTGATAAGCCTCCTGATTTCCTGGCACTTCTGACAGTAACGATGGCGATGCAATGGTACTGGAATCTGTTGGACTCTGTTAATTCCGCTCATCATTATTCAAAACAAAATTGGGTTTCCTGCCAGTTAAATACAGCATCGTCTCATCTAAGTCTTGAAAACATGGTGGATGAATTACAAGCCTGGAAAAAGTAACTCCCCTGACACCTGTCTTCTGTATCCTGAAAACTGCCATCGTGTTTGTCAAGCCTGGCCAATGGCACATCGTTGCTCCATGACCAACCCAGCGAATCTTGGTCTTGTGCAGATGGTGGTTAATAAACATCCGTATGTTGTATGCCTAATAAGTCAAGCGGAATCGCAACTCCATCTTGGAGCATGTTTGAAATACTGGGATTTGCTTCCGGAGTTACCAGGCAAAATGAAAACGTTTGGATGGCCAGCCAGCCATTTTCCACAAGTTTCACAAATCCTGGACTTGGCTACAGGTGCAGTGGTTACAGATTTGAGCTTACACACACAGAATTGTAATTTAGGCACCAAATTTCTCATGTCGTTTTGGTTTCACTACCCACGGCTTATTTAAGTTGTCCAATTTATGTCGTGTTTTGATTCTTGTTTGGTCTTGCTGAGAGGTCCCATCCACACACCAACTCGTGTACGGAGCTTCCGATCCAGGGTGACACTGGTATTGGCCTTTTATAGGGTGACCAAGTCCAGTGTGGCAATGGTCAGCCTCAATGCGTGAACGCGAACCTATCGCATTTAGTATATTTAGTGGCTGCCTGTCTCCTGTTTATCTTGTGGAGCCAGGATGTCACAATGTATAGTCTATACTCGGGGAAAATCAATACAGCCATCAGTACCTTCCAAATCTACATCCATTTTTCCGGATACCCGGCAACTGCCGAAACAACACCTCTGGCCGAGATCTTAAGACAGTAGAGACCATCGTTCCGGATTGCTTTTTGTACAAGCCTTCGAAGACAATCGAGACTCTGTCGATCAACAGAGGTCTTTCCACAGGATTCGGCTTCGCACTCAGGCAGAAAAACGTCAAACAAAACAACTTACCAAGACAATACACCACCTTGCTAACCTGTCTACTTCGCAATGGCATCACGATTCTTTGTCGAGGAGAACCGCTCATTCTAGACAAAGAAGTTCCACCGCCCAGAGTCGGCAGAGAAACATGGTACTTCTGGTCACATGGAGGTGGAGCTACCGCTCCTCGCAACTTCGACACCTATCCAGAATCTGAATTCTTAACCTCTGAAGCGAAGCTAGATTTTGGAACTGGCCTATCTATACCAAGAAAAACTGAAGTTCTCATCAACGTCCTCTTCGAGAATGACAACTGTATGCAGCTAGGGCTAAGTGCAACAGAACAAGCAGACGTTTTATGCACAGCAATAAACGCACTCTGCGAACAACTTTTTGCCTCTACCACTCCTGACACCATCAAAGAAGTATCAACAACAATTTCTCAACTCTTTGAGAGTACCTGCTTTTCCAACTACAATGCAATGAATTGAACAACGAGAGCCCTATTTAACAACACTTTTCTGTTAAGAGACATTGCCTTGGACTCGGCACTCAACCTGAATGAGTCAACCAAGTTCAGACTACGCAATCTACCTTTACATGAAGTACACTTTTCCATGGACAGATCCCTAGCCTTGCATCACATCTTGATGTTTCTCGCAAGCCCAAGCCTAAGCCTCAGAACAATCAGAGGAATTCGAAACCGTACAGGAATTACCCTCAGAATCAAAGCACAGACAACCGTCAACGCTTTTGCCAGTCTCAACAAACGGACCAATCCAAGCAAGAAGACAACCATTTTCCTCTCTCTAACCAGCCCTTTCGGAACAATTACCCTACGGGGTCCTGAAAAGTTCAAAAACCGGAACAATAGAGAAACAACACCCGACAGACACAGCCGTTTCTCTTCCTCTGGAAAACGGAACACAAGTAAACGAGATCAATGACGCCATCCGTCTTTCTCACCTCCCAGTGGGCGACCGCCTCCGATTTTACCAATGAAACTGGGGAACAAATCACCGACAGCCCCCAAGTTCTGTCTATAATCAGCGAAGGTTTTCGATCATCCTTGCATTCATAGCCGCTCTTAGCAAATTCTCCGTCTTGGGACTTCGCCCACACTCAAATCAACTCCTCTCAACAGAAGTTCTTTCACTTCTACGGAAAGACGCCATCAGAGAATGCATTCCTCCATTCGGCCCAGGCTTTTACAGCAACATTTTTCTTTGCCACAAGAAATCTGGCGGAGAGAGGGTAATCTTCAACTTGAAACCACTCAACCAATTCTTCCAGAATCATCATTTCAAAATGGAAACCGTCCAATCCATCCGTTTATCTGTAAACCCAGCTGACTGGATTGTATCAATAGACTTAGAAGATGCGTATCTTCATATTCCTCTGCACAAATTCGTCCATCATCTCTTCCGATTCATGTACCAACACAAAGTATACCACTTCAGATGCCTGCCATTCGGTATGAATTCTGCTCCACGGGTGTTCACCCTGGTTTTGAAACCAGGCTCATCTGCACCAACACGAAGTGGAAGCCAACGCCTACCTAGACGACTGGATTCTAAACAATCAAGACGAGATCCAACTCCTACACGACCGGGATTTCACCGCCCGTCTCCTCAACAAATTAGGGTTCGGAATAAACCCTTCAAAGTCAAGAATGGTCCCAGCTCAACAGTTCGTCTTTCTAGAGGTATAATTCAACCTAAAATCTGTAAACGTGATGCCTTCTCCAGACAGAATAGAAGACTTAGTCCACCAGACCCGACGCTTCCGGCAACAGAGTCACCAGTCCAGCACTGACCTAAACTCCCTAATAGGAAGAATGGATGCCATGCCCAGTCTTGTCCCTTATGGGAGGTGGATGACCACACCACTACACCATTACCACATAGACGTCTGGGGAAACAACCTGCACCATTCAAAACAGACCCAATGGGCTCAAATTTTCCTCACGAGACACTCCTATGGTGGTCGGATCCGCTAATCCTGTCTCAATCTGTACCACTGCGTGAACCACTTCCGTATCTAATTCTACTGACCGACACATCCCTAGAAGGTTGGGGTGCTCACATAGTCAACCTTCAGGTAGCTGGACGATGGCACCATCAAGAACTAGACCACCTGAACGTATTGGAATTACTAGCAATCCTCCAAGCACTATCACATTTCCAGGATATGATGAAGGGGAAGACCATCCAAGTCCAGGCAGACAACACGACGGCTGTCACTTACATAAGGAAGGAAGAAGTCATGAGGTCTCGCAAACTGCACAGGATAACCTCGTCCATTTTTCAGCTCTGCATCCATCTGAACACAACAATCCTACCCCTTCACATCCCAAGAAACAGGAACGTCATTGCAGACTCTCTCTCTCAGAATAAACCCCCAACAGGGGAGTGGATCCCCTGCGAATATCTGTTCCACAGCTGGGGCACACCGATGATCGACCTGTTCGCTACGAAGCACAATGCCAGACTTCCCCACTATGTCTGTCCGACCCCGGAAGGAACCGCAACGACAGTCGACACCCTAACGTTTCCGTGGGAGATGCTATACGCCTATCTCTTCCCTCCCTTCAACCTTGTGCCTCAAGTTCTGGAAAAGGTCTCAAAGACTGAAGGCCTCTTCCTACTAATAGCCCCTCACTGGTCGTCAGAGCTGCCCTGGTTCTCCCATCTTCTAAAACTTCTAGATGACGACCCAAGAAGCCTTCCTCTAAGACAAGATCTCCTAACCCAACAGAAAGAGACCAATTTCCACCCAAACGTAAACACCCTGCGTTTACACGGGTGGCTACTATCATCAGTCAACTCAAAAAGGCAGGCATTCATCATGAGGAAGCCAGCCGCATTGCAAGCAAGGCCATTCGGACTTCCACTAACAGGATATACGACAGCCACTGGACAAGATGGCTTCATTGGTGTGACAGAAAGAAAGTTCATCCAGTCAACCCCCCCTGTCGCTAGACTCTTGAAGTTCCTGCATTCGTTGTTTAAGGATAAACTAAAGGGCTCCGCCATTTTGGTCTACTGTTTCGCCCTAAACTCAGTATTCAAGGCGGCAGGAAATCTACATTTCCTAGAAGATTCCCGAATTTCAACGTTACCAAATCCTTTGAGATCGAGCGCCCAATGACAAAACGGACTTTTCCAGACTGGGACCTTTCCATCGTTCTCAACTCTTGAAATAACCGTACGAACCACTACAAGACAGCTCTTTTATCGTCTTGACTCGCAATACCGTCTTCTTCTTAGCCTTAGCGTCCAGTCTCCGCTGCAGCAAAATTCAAGCACTATCAGCTTACTGCATCTTTGCTTCCGGCTTCACATCCGTAGCACTTACGCCACGTCTCGATTTCCGCACAATGACAACACTTAAATGAACCCCCCCCCCCCCCCCAACCCATCATCATTCCGGCCTTAACAAACATCATTGGCCATGATGAACCAGAGAGACTCTTTGCCCTATTCCAGCACTTGATTTCTTCATCACCAGAACCTCACAGAACGAGATACGCAAAGGCAGAAGCCAGCTTTTTCTCCCAACAGCTAGAACATTCGGCGAGTCCTCTGCAGCCACAATCTCCAAGTGGATCAAGGGTACCGTGCTTGCAGCCTATGATGACACTGGACTAGACCACACCATGGAATCCATCAGGGTAATAGCGCATGAGTTAAGGGCTCTCTCGTCCTCATGGGCGCATCACAACACCATTCCAATTCCCGACATCCTGTCAGCAGCAGCATCATGGCAGAGCAACACTGTTTTAACATTGCACTACATGAGGGAAAGGAAGACACAAGCCGATGGATTGCACCGTCTGGGACCAATTGTTGTGGCCAGATGTCTAATTCAGCCCCCCTTAAAGCACTCAGAAACAAGCATGAAGACAGAAGCAAGTTAATTTCACAAGAAGGGATGCAAGACCTTTAATTTTTCCAATGGTCTTTTTCAGGGCCAACAGATCCACGAAAGAGATCGAACAATCCTGTCTTCTGTTTTCTGAATAAAGTGCGAAGTTTTTTTCTTCCAGGAACGTTTTGGGAGAAACCGGTCCGCAACCCTAGGGCACTCTTTCAGGCGGTGCCCGCCACGGTAGCTGGACGAGGTCTACCTGTTAATGCAATAAATTAACAGGCTAAGTATTTTCCAGCAATAAGAAAGACAATTTTGCCCGCCCCATGAAGACCGGCTAAAAATTGTTTCTTTTGCTAGAAAAATACTTAACAAACCCGCCCTACCTCCCCTCTCGAGTCTGCATTCTCTAGACGTTTTGCCCCGATTGTGTCTGTTTGATAGAGGCCTACGCTAAACTTGCTGCCTCTTACAAGAAACCATTTTTGCACGTATGAGGCAACACACGTGGAAAGGTACTTTTCGGAATTAGTGGAAACACGAAAAATGCTCCTCACCTCCTCCACCTCCCCAGTGCCCAATCGTTGCAAACAGCACTTCATTGGGCGCCAAATTGCAAGCACTTTCCCGTTGCTTCGTCCCAACCCTATCCTCACTTCAATTTCCAGGCACATAATCCTCCTTCAAGTTTCACGGCTCTTACAACGGAATGCCTCCCTCCCTCCTGCTTCATCACCATCTAGCGGATTTCACAAGCGAGCTTGAGTGCTTTCATATTAAGAGAAAGAAGAAAAGCGAGATTCCAATTTCCCATTTTTTTTTTTTTTTTTTTGCCCTACCATCCATGAGGGTTCATATTTCAACGATGATTTTCCATTGGCGCATCACCAAGTTTTGTGTCTGTCTGTTAAATTAGCGACCGATTATCTGGCGTTGTTCAGCTCCAAAGTCGCGAAATCGATAGCCATTTAGGTTTTTCCCCTCCCTCTTTCGAGTCCCCTCCCCCACTCCTCCCCGTATTTCTGACAAAGAGCTCGAGCTCGAATCATTTGAATATTTAATTCAAGCTTAAAATCAAAAGGTCGTTACAGAAACAAAAGATGTTGCCACTGCTTCTTTTTTCTTCTTTGGTTCAAACATGACAGCAGTTTCATTTTGTGGGCGGGGGGGGGGGGAGAAGCTTTAGCGTAATGGCGTTAGAATTGAGGCATCAAGACTAACTTAATATAATATTTATATGGCGGTGTAAGTCAGATGAAGAACGTCAAGCAATAAACTAAAGGGTCAGGGATGTGTTTGCTAACGCCATCTTAGTGTGGACGATTCGACGATGGTGGTGGACATATCCCTTCTATTCGCAGCGAGCAAAACATGATTTTGTCACATGGTTACGATTGAGAGTAAGTGAGGTAACTCAGAATTGTATTTTAGGCCCCATTTTACCCTCTTCCTCACCGTCCCTTTGCATCTAGAACCAGACTTTGATGGTGAACCAGACTTGGTTGATCATTTGACGCCGTTTTGAACTCGTGTACCACGACATCTTTTGGTTATCGATATTACGTCTTTAGAATGATTCTCTTTTGGGTTCTCTTGACCAGAGCACGTCCACACACCGTCATGTGTGTGTGGAGCATCCGACTATTTCATGGGGCAGACCGTCGCTTTGGTGACCATTCCTTTCAAAACCTTCTGTACCCCCCCCCCCATCTCCACTCAGAAATAAAGTTCATCAAACTATTAAAATCAGCCAAAAAAACGATACTCCAAAATTAAATTTGAGAAAATGTCAAAGCTAGAAATGACTGTAGGATGTCGAAAGAAGCAAAGCTTCTTGGATTATGCATTGGACCCTGCTTGGGAAGCTCGTAATGCTTCCCTACTTCCCCTAGCTGAAAGTCAGAGGTGCTATCACTTAATCAGAAGTAAGTTTTTTGTAAAAACATAGCTCTCCTGTTATTCCCCCAATGCATAGGCGCCTTTATCTGCCTAGTCCTTTTCTGGGTAGTAGGATGGTAGGAAGGTGAATAGGTTTGTGTCTGTATTGGGATAGGCGAGAGTTCGAGTTGGAGCCCGGGCTAATCACTTTTGAGAACTAGAAGAACAGACTCACCAAATATGTTGTCCTTGGTAGGTAGTGTCGTTGAACATCTCTGGATCATTTTATGTATTTGCCTAGTTTTTAAGGTGTAATTGGAAATATTTGTTTACTTTATTTTACATTTTGCTCTTCCACAGCTGCCTTGAAAAAGACTCGTAAGTACTTTTCGTAAGTACAATTCGTAGTTGAAATGGAAATAAGTCCAAAAAAATGTGCACAAAGATGTAATAAAAACGCAACGCTTCAGGCAGCCCATTTTCAATAGCAAAAAAAATCAACCAAGTAGCATCGTCAAAAAAGAAACATCGAAACCCTAACAACGTCATGCTGTATGCAATGCTAGTTTAAGCAAACATAATAGTATTAAAAACGAAATACTAAGCCTTCCTGATAGAAACAGGTTAGCAATAGGAGCTAAAAGATGGCACAACCTCGACCCTGAAAGCTGCTAGGGTAAACAGTGCCACAGCTAGCTTTTTCCAAGGAGTGGTGCAAGGACAAAATGTTGGGTCCATCTTCTACCAAATAAACAAATGTAGGGGCGAAGTGACTACCAATCTCAACCAAAAGGTAGGGAATTTTGTCATATTTGGGCCCCCAACTGGTGAATTTTGGGCCCCTTGACTCCTGGACTCGGTTGCCTTGCACCCTTTGCACCACCCCTAATTGCGGCACTGAGGGTAAACCCTAAAGTGCACACCAGAAGTAACCAAGTCCACGCTAGGGCTAAAGTATGTTTATTCCTGTCCACGCAGGCAGTACAGTGGTTCAGTGTAAGCTCAGGCATCGTAAGAGGTTTTACTCTTGGCAGTACAGATGGATGCAGAGGGCGATTCTTGACGCTGCAAATTTCTACGAAATTGTTCTTCTATTCGTTGTTCACATTCATGTTCACGTATTTCTTAACTAAGTTCTACGAAGTTTACAAATAAAACTGTATACTGGTCCAAATCAAAATTAAAAAAAAACACGTTCCGTTCCAGGTGTAACACTGCATTAGGTCAACTCTTCTCAAAAATATCGGTAGACAAAATCGGTAAAAGAAAATTTCCAGTAACGTTTGGATTTGACGCAGGAAGGTTGGGTTTCAACAAATTTAACAAGGCTGGGTTCATTCTAGCAGACATAAATAAACATTTGTAGAAGAGACATAACTAAAATATTCACTGCCTTTCGTCTGTTTCCAAATATGATCAAGGGAGAATTGAGCAGGTTTACGCACGTAAAATTTGGTGACACATGTAAGAAAAATGCTTACCCACCAAATCAAACTTGGGCTAAATAAAATAGCATATACAAGCACCAGTGAACACTGTTTGTCTCTCCTTCTGAAGTCGTAATAGAAGTAATATAAGGCCTTGATTACCATAAAAAGCTAGTTGTAGAAATACTCTAGGTTGAAGACACGAACACGAGACTTACTTAGAGCACAGAATCCAAAGAAAATCAAGTCACCACATCATTCTAACTCATGAAAATTCTACCAACAAGCATAGCCTACAGCAGATGTTTTGTAGATTCCACAGCTTAGCACAGGTGAAGGAAAACGATAAAAATATTTTGACGAGAAATGGTAAGCATTAGTTGAACAAGGAAGTTATTGAAAATTAGTATTTTTATTGCCACGAAAATATCAATTACCTTTTATTTAAATAGCAGTCTCCCCCCCCCCCCCGGCGCGAATGGAGCTCTATTTTCCCTAGCTTGAAAGTTGACTTCCCTGCTGGGCTCATAACCTACTGCGCAAGACAGGAACTGGCTCCATCATATAAGGTGATCGCAACGGAGCGCAGCATCTTTCTTGTTAGAGCAATTGCGTTAACCAGTTGTTCCAGGAGCTCTTCAGTCCAATGGATTCGTCGATCCTCGGTGCCGGTGCGGAATCGTTCTCCAAGGGGGATGCGATTCCCTTTACTGAGCCAGGCCAAAAAGAGGATATTCCGATCTTCGTTTTCCCTGATCCACCTGCTTCGATCCGCCTTTCTCAACAGCCACATCCAAGGCGCAAGGCCTCGCCATGTGTCCGGACGATCCGTCTGCCACTACAACCACCTTCCTATATTTTTTCAAAGCTCCTCCAAGAATTTCCTTCCTGTGGGACTTTTCAGCGATTCGGGCCTCACCAGCAACCCTTCCGAATGTCAATCTAGTAGCAGTCGCCACTTGGCCAGTAGACCTTACAAAGCACTCGCCATTTCACAATTTCTACTCGCCGCGTACCAAATACGTCTTGTATAATGAAAGGTTTCTCTAACGTATGCATAACAAAATTGTGCAATTTTCTGAAACTCCAGTATTAATGAAAATCCAGTTATACACCCCTTATAAATCTGAGCATAACGCCGCAAACCGTTCGTCTCTAACTTATACGGTTCCAGAGATACCCCGTTTTTAGTAGCATGCTCTGCAGCTAGTCGCCATTTTGGCGAGTAAGGCTAAATTCCAAGTCGCCAACTGTTGATTTCCACTCGCCAAATGGCGAGTGGCGACCGACATTGGGAAGGGTTGCTCACCAGCGATTCCTTCGCCCGATCCTGCCAATACCGATTGCCTCTACTCTACTGGGTGCATCGCCAAGTCCTCCACTCCGGTTCTCCCCGCCTGCTGGCCTATGGTTACCGGTTCCTTTCCCCAAGTTTCGGCGACACTTCTGTGTTCCTTCAACAAACCCCGTCGGTTGCTGTTTTCCAGGTTCATCCGATTCTCCTTCTCCAGTTCACATAGTTCCGGTTCCCCTCTCTCCTTCCAGACTGCTCTGTGACGAGTGTCGATCCTCCGATTCTTTGAGCGATCTCCCAGAGTCACCAAGCTTTCTACCACTCCTTCCTGACTCTCCGCTTCCTAGAACTAAGAGTTCCTTTCTCTGGATACAGGGGATCACACCAATCCATGAGTCGGTTCTCCCTGTCCGTCAATACAGCCCGACTAATTCATCCATCCCTGCAGACTACCGATCCTGCACCAGTGATTTGTCACCGATTCCTGTGTCTTCACAACATCATCCTGCGGTCCCGGCTACACAACCTTTGTCAGCTATTAACCCTACAACCGATCCCTGCACTACTACTCCACTTCTGAGCAGAGCCTGATTCCACGACTATGTCGGGTTACACACATTGGCTCCTCTCACAAGTCCATCATTCAGCAAGAAAACAACAATGAAAAAAGTGCAGGGCAGCCGTGTATAAAACTCCGATTACCTCCACTTTCGGCGATTCCCGGTTCTATTCTCGATCCGCGGTAATCAACCTTTCCTCGTCAGACCTACACTTTCATCACGAGACTGTTCTCGTCCGTTCACGGCTTTCCCTTGCGGGTTCCGACGGACTGCTTCCCTTTCAAGTTCCTCGTCCCGATCCATGCCGATCTTCCACCCTCTCCTTCTGCGATTCGGTTCTTTCAGCCTAACAGGCGACGGATAGGTTACAAGGACACATTTGGACTCGCCCTGACTTCTTCTGCAAAAAAAAAAGTTGCCTCCTCGTTACGCGCCCTGTTCGATCCATTTTGACCCCTATCAGGACTGTGTTTCCCGAATCCTTCATCCTGCAATTCTACAGTTCTTTGCCATTTCTTCTGCTTCTCCAATCCTCATTCGTCCTTTTCCGGGCCTGCCTTCCAGCCAAACCGCCGAGTTCTCCCACTCCATCTCTTCAGGATATGATCCATTCCGAATGCTCCACTGCGCACAACGCTCTTCCTTCTTCAAGGCTGGCAAGGCCATCGATTCTTCCGTCGCCTCCAATCCACCTTTGCATCCGGGAACCCTGGCCTCTGTTACACCTTTTCGCTGCCAGAAGGCACCTTCGTCGTAGCATGCTTCTTCAAAATTCTAATAGCTTTCGCATCGTCGTCACCGCTATCCTCCCTAACGGTCATGTCTGCCGATTCCTCGTTCAAAGATCCTTTGCCAGTTAAGATTGCAAATGTTCCTAATCCTACACCATGTATTTGCCTTGGATTTTCAGCAGGGACCAAGGAACATTTTGACCCGCATCCCTGCTGTCAACACCATCGTCAATGTAACAGGTATGATCTCCTTTGCAGTGTTTGCATTAAGATCTCGCCAAAGAAATGGATAGAAATTCGACGCCGGCAGCGCAAGCAAAAAGAACTACCTACGTCAGCCATCACCAAATCTTCTTCAACTACCGAATCCTCTTCGTCAGCTTCTAGGGAACTCTCCTTACAACCGCCTCGATCTCACGCTACTACTTCAACCAAAGTTTCACCCTCAGTGCTTCCTTCGATTCCTAGTACATCCAGGGTTCGACCGTTCCATCCCGCGTTCCGTCCCAAAAAAGACTTAAAATAACAAACGCTAAGTTCCCGATGGCTCCCCCACGTTTTCCTCAAGTCCAGCTTCCTCCTCTACCGATTCCTGTGCCTCCTTCCACTAGGCCACGTTCGCCGCCGTCATCTACGGTTACATCAACCATGGGTTCAAGTATCGAGAGAGCTGTCTCGCCACCATTTTCTGCTCCGACTCCATTTCCGCCCGCTTCCGCCATCCGGGCGGCCCTGACCAGGGGTCTTCACTTTTCCTCCATTGACCTAGAGAATATAGACTTTAACCTCCGGTTCGTCTTTCTTTTCCTGGGGCGAGAACTTCTCAGCGGAACTCACATGCTTACGGTCTGAAAATTCTGTGCTTCAGTCCTCTCTCACCAATACCAAGGACCGCAACTTAACCCGCCAATCTGAAGTAATCAGCCTTTCCAACGACTTGGACATCTTATGGCTCCGCATGAACTATCGATTACGTAGGCACAAGCTCCCGTGGATCTCCCCTCTCCCGTCGTCACCTCTGTGGAGCCTGTTTTACTGTAGTCGTTCCTGCACTCGGCACCTCCACAGAGCTCCGGCGACACTATGCCTCCGATCCCCTCACGATTCTTTGCCTTCAGCAGACTCACCATTCGTCTCTACAGTGCGTCAACTTTACGCAGTAGCACCCCCTCCGCTTCCATCAGTATCGAGATCTGACTGCCACAGCCGCTCCGTTTTTTACGCCTCCAGTCCTCACTACTGACTTCGGAGTACATTCTTTAACGCACTTTTCATATTTCAAGTCTCGGAAATTTTGGAGTGGGTTGGGGAGGGGGCGAGTTTAAAAACGTAAATAAAGGGAGGGAGAAGAGAGAAGGAGGTCCCAGCCTCCCCACGATGGACTGGGTTCATATGGGTTGGAACCATATGGGTTGGGTTGGTACTGCTTAAATTATTGCACGGTAGCAACGACAATTACGCAACAGTATATTGCAAACACAGTTCCAAATAAAAATATTTAAAAACTGGCAACAGTTCATAGTAGGCTAGTAATACTAGGCTTAATAAAACACAGTTACTATGCTTTGAATTATACATTATATAATTTTTAGCATTCTTCTTCTCCTATGCTGTTTTGATCCGCCGTCAGCGTCGCTACCTACTGCGTATCAGTTCTGCGCAGCCTCCATGGTATATCTTTTCTTCTGTAGCTCCTGACACCGGCGGACCTGCTGTTCTCATCTTCGTAGCGGTCTCCATGCCATGAGCCAAGGGTACACCTCGGGAATCAGTGGACCGGTCTTTTCCGCCGATGGCTCTTCGGTTGACCCATCTTTACCTGTCTTCTCTACACTTCGACAGCCTGCCCCCTGCCCCCTGGTTCGGGGACTCTGCGGTCTACGTTTCCCTGTGTGGAACCAGTATCTACGGATCACGCCACGCCTGTCGGTCTCACTCAGGATACGGTCACAACTTCTCTGCTTTAATGCGGACAACCACGACATGCGGTCGCTCTTCCAGACCTACAGCAAGAGCTGCTTGCTGCTAAAGAACGCTACTGTCGCCTCAAGTTGCAGGTTAAGGCTCGTCGGTCTGCTGCGAAACGAACATTTTGATGGTCTCCTGGACCTGTCCTCCCGGTCTTCTCGAGCCTCGTCGGTCTCCAGGCTACAGGCTTATTCCCAACAAGACCACCTTCTTGCCCAAAGAAACTGTGCATGCCCTCATGAACTCGGCCTCACGTTCCTTTAAACGCAAGCGACCGGTAGTTCCTCCACCTCATGATACCGAAGATTGGGTCGAAGCAACGATCAAGAAGCCTAGACTTTCACAAGACGGTGCCTTTTCCTCTCAGGTCGTTCCTACAATTTTTCGGCCGGTTTCACGACCTCCTCCTCCACCACTGGACTCAGAAGACTTGGTCTCAGTTGCCAGTATTACAGAATTCTCGGTCACATCATGCCCATTTCGACGCCGATTCTTCAGTGACCCAGACCCATCCGAAATTCCTCTACCAGAGCTTCTCAAGACTGTCAAAAACATTATTCCTGATTGTATTCTGTATAAGCCGGACTCTCCAGAACCTAGCAAGAACAGAGGCCTGTCTACGGGCTTTGGGTTTGGTGTGCGTGACCGGCTCCCTCGACAACACCCTGTTCTTGGTTAATCAACCACCTTGCTGA
Organism: Lithobius niger; assembly: GCA_023313725.1. Lineage (NCBI taxonomy): Eukaryota > Metazoa > Arthropoda > Chilopoda > Lithobiomorpha > Lithobiidae > Lithobius > Lithobius niger. The sequence goes on along the minus strand of JAHWFP010158286.1, from coordinate 18,565 downwards.
CTATGCTACTTCGGACCGGAGGTTACCTGTTAGGCAACGGATCAGCTCTAGAACTCTACACCGAGACGGTCGTGAGACTTCCTTTTTCCGACCTGTTGCGGAAAGGGCCCAAAGCCTTTGACACCTACTCCAAGTCGGGTTTCTCACGGCAGACTTAAAAATGGATTTTGGCATATCTCTTTTCCTTCCTCGTCTGGTCATGGTCCCTGCATCGGTCTTTCCTGACAATGACCGTCTTCTGCGTCTTGGTCTACGAGTGGCATCCCAAGCCGACGTCCTGAACACTGCGGTCAATGCCTTGTGCGAGAAGCTTTCTTTGGACCTACCAACGGACCATACTAGAGACGTGGCCCTTCTTCTCAGCCAAGTCTTCCTCAAGGCCTGTTACGCGACGTATCATTCGATGAACTGGCTTACTCGTGCACTCCAACTTGATATTGTTAATTCGAGATGCTGTCCTCAACACTGCACCAAATCTGCATGATTTTAAAGGCATATTCATCTACATATTTGCAAGTGGTTTGTCGGTTACTCGCATTCAAACCACGAACGCTCGTCAGCCACTGATCTCTACGAGTCGACAACGGCCGCAGCCGCTGTCTGTGGGAGATTCCATTGTGAATCTAGTTTGGCACCAACTGTTGGTAGAACGTAGTTGTTTATTTGTCTATAAGTTGGACCTCTGATATTCATAAGTGGTACGTTTCTGTAGGAAAATCTTTTGATGGCCAGGGACTCAAGTGCTCGTAGGTGAACTCCCTGTGAAGTGTTGAAACGTAGCAGAACTTCTGTATCTCTCCAAGCGATATCATGTTCGAAGTTCTTGGAGTATTGGGAGATTCCGTTCAAATTCTCTTCCCCACGGGTAGCTCCAATATGTTCAACAATTCTCGCCTCAAGCTTACGTTTGGTCTCACCAATATAGACATATTCACAGTCTGAACAGGGCACTTTGTAGACTATTTTACTTATGGAGCAAATGCTAGCAGGGGCAAAAGTCGGGGAGGGGTGGGGGTGGGGGGAGGGGCTGAGGTGGCTCCGGCTGTGGCTTTTGGTTGCAACTCCCAACGGAATCTCCCAACACTCCAAGAAGTTCGAACATGAGATCGCTTGGAGAGATACAGAAGTTCTGCTACGTTCCAACACTTCACAGGGAGCTCACCTACGAGCACTTGAGTCCCTGGCCATCAAAAGATTTTTCTACAGAAACGTACCACTCGTGAATATCACAGGTCCAACTTATAAACAAATGAACAACTATGTTCTACCAACAGTTGGCGCCAAACTAGATTCACAATGGAATCTCCCACAGACAGCGGCCGCGGCCGTTGTTGACTCATAGAGATCAGTGGTTGACGAGCGTTCGTGGTTTGAATGCGAGTAACCGACAAACCACTTGTAAATATATGTAGCTGAATACTTTCTTATTTTTTCGTGAAATTTCTGAAGAAGAAGACCGGCTAATCTCTTCAAAAATTTAAAAGAACTTGGTGTGAAGTCTCATTTGTGGCGTAGGTGTTATATTTTTGTTCAAATGTCTCGATTCAGCCACTGTAATCGCCAGATGCTGGTTTTTGGAAAGGCATATTCTTCAAAACCAGCCTTTGCATGAATCCAATACTCTCTTACGCGGTCTCATCCCAGAACTAGCCCTTCACTTGTATGTCAGCTGTAAACCTAAGCCGCGAATGAAGACTGTTCACCGACCAAAACCTCCTGGTCCCCGACCTCCCAGTGACAACGACATTTGGGGATTTTCGGTCCCAGTCCACACGGACGATTATTGCCACTTCTCCCCAAGACAGGATAGTCAGCCCTTTCCCTCCAAGGCCACAGGACATGGGCGCGGACGGCCTCATAGCTGCAGCGCAACTCCGGGCAGAAGATATCGCTTTACCTTTCCCAGTCCCAAGTGGTGCCCAAAAAGTCACCATTGACAATTACTCGCATGCCCTCCTGGTGGGCGGTCGACTGCAACACTTCCTACCAGCTTGGCATTCAATTACTCAGGATCCTGTGGGACTCAACATTATTTCCACCGGTTACCATCCAACTTGGTTAACTCCACCTCCGCTATCCCTCCTTGGACATTGTCTCCAACTCCGACTGTGCAGCTTACTGCCGAAGTTCTGGACCTTCTCGCAAAACGTGCGATTTATGTTGCTCCCACTCCGGAACAACCATGGTTCTACAGCCACATTTTTCTTTGTCCAAAGAAAACAGGAGATTTTAGCCTTATTTTCAATATTTGGCTCTTAAATCAGTTTATCGACAACCTTCATTTTCAAATGGAAACACTGGAAACCATCCGAGCATCACTCTTATCAGGCGACTGGATGATTTCTATAGACCTTGCTGATGCATTCCTTCACATTCCTCTTCATGTCAGTGTACGGCACCTATTTCGATTTATTTACAACGGCGTTATCTACGAGTTCTGCTGTATTCCCTTCGGACTCAACGCTGCTCACTGAATTTTCACGGCAGTCCTCAAACCTATCCTCGTATACCTACATCAACATCAGATACGTACGGACACATACCTCGACGACTGGATTCTGCCCAATCACGACGTTTCACGACTAGTCGCAAATAGGTACTTCACGTTGACTTCTCTTCTCGTCCCTTACGGACGTTGGATGGTACGCCCTCTCCATCATTTCCGCAATGACAAATGGTTCACGGCGTCCCAGTCATAACGTTCCCTCTCCACAACAACATTCCCGTTCCGCGATCCTTTGGTGGATGGATGTCTCCAACTTTACAGTTACGGTCCCACCTCACGAACCTGTGCCTCTCATTCACCTTTTCATGGACACCTTTCTCCAGAGATAGTGAGCCCACATAGGCAACCGTGTCACCGGCGGCACCTGGCCTCCGGGGACCGTGGACCACATTAACCTACTGGAACTACGAGCCGTCCTGCTAGGCCTTCAGTGTTTTCGCCAAGTTATACCCAACAACGTAATTCAAGTCCACATCGACAACACTATACCGCAGTAGTGTCTATGCAGAAGGGAGGTAGGACGCGGTCACGGTCCCTTCACGAGGTCACCTCACAGATTTTTCATCTCTGCCGATTGCACAACACGGTCCTTCTCACTCTTCACATTCTGGGCAACCGCAATGTGATCGCAGACTCTCTTTCCCGCCGGTCTCCTCCTTCCGTGAAGTGGATATTTCAGTCATTTCAGCCCTCTTCATCCTATGGGGACGGCCGATGCTCGACCTATTTGCCATGAGGTTCAGTGCCAGACTTCCCTAATTTGTCAGCCCGGTTCTCGACGACCATGCCTGGGCGGTGGATGCACTGACCCTCAACTGGACGCATCTCTTCGGTTACCTGGTCTTTCCGACGAAGCTGCTGTCTGTCCCCTGTCCCCCGCAAGATCTCGCGGACCTCCGGTCTCTTCATCGTCATAGCTCCGAACTGGCCACCAGCAATTTGGTTTCCCCTGCTCCTCCACCTTTTGGTTGACTCATCGCAAGTTCTCCCGGTCTCCCAAACCCTTCTCTCGCAATGACGTGGAACCGTGCTCCATCCGCGCCCACTGTCACTCCGATTACACGGGTGGCTTCTATCGTCAGACTACTCGAAGTAACAGGAGTTTCTACAGAAAAAGCCTCTCGCATCGCCTCTGGAGCAGTTAGAGCATCTTCCAACAAATCTACGACAGTCACTGGCGACACTGCTTTCCTTGGTGTCTCGCACAAGTTAGTCCAATCAATCTCACTGTTCCTGAACTCCTGCGATTCTTAGACTATGTATTTTTATTGCGGTCTTCGTAGCTCCACCATTTTGGTCTACCGATCTGCCCTGAACACCGTTTTTCAGGTGGCGATCAGTTTATCACTTCTCAACAATTTCAACAGTGTTCTTGGTTGCCCTCGCCGGCTGCCTTCGTTGCAGCGAGATGTAAGCATTATCAGCAACTCCCTCCGACTGTTTCTTCCTTGACGAGCATTCCGGAGTTACTCTTACTCCTCGAGCCTCTTTCCGGGTTAAGACACAACGACCCTCAGAACAGTCCCACCCTTTCACCATTTCTGCACTCTCCACCATTTTAGGAAACGAACCAGAGAGATCTCTTTGCCCAGTCCTGGCCCTTATACTGTATTTTAACTGAAAGCTTCTAAACGAATTCGCCAGGGCCGATCACAACTTTTTCTCCCTTCCACCACTAAGCAGGCTTAGACGACCGCTAGTATGGTTGCTACCTGGATTAAGACTGCCATTCTACAGGCCTACAACGCCGTTGACATCAACTGTGCTGCGGAAGGCATTCGAGTTACATCTCACGAATTACAGGCTATTTCAGCCTCCTGGACCCATCATAGTACCATTCCTATTACTGACATCATGGAAGCCGCTTCATGGAGGAATCCATCGGTCTTTACCTCTAACTACTTGCGAGGCATGACGGCTCAGGCTGATGGCTTAAACCAACTGGGCTCCTTCGTGTCAGCCAGACGGGTTCTATAATCCCCCTTGCGCACAATTGACCCTTGGTATCCTGTTTTCAATTGTAGCGAAGTCATGTGCTTGGGAATCCAGCATGCTACCTAAGGCCGCTCCATCATATGGCACCTGCCACTGTTGATGAGGTCTGTGGAATGCTAAAAATTAGGTAATGTAAATTTTCAATAGGCAATAGAAACAAAAATTAACCAGGCACCTCTGGTATTTTGATGTTTATGCTTACCACCACTGAAGCTGAAGAACAGTAGGCCTCCAAAGGCTTACCAACTGATCGTTCTCCATTTAGGGTTAATAATTCAAGCAGATCCAAACCTAGGTTGCAACTTATAATACTTGACTACCGGTAAGCACAGGTAAAAGAAATCGCTAGTCTTCCAGTACACTAGGCTTGTTATGTTAGCAAACAACAGTACGCTGAAGAGCACTAGGTTGAAAACACAAGGCTTAAAAATAACTAGGCCTTTGAAGAACACTAAGCTTACCCAAGCCATAACAGTATCATAGCCCAATAAAATTCTTGAGTGACCACACATTCAGTAATATTCACCAAAAGGCCTGAAAAAATTTAAAACACAGTTCTGCACAGTACTGCTATACACGGTAGCAATGGTATAAAGTAGAAGTAATACTATTGTAGTAAAGACATACGTTCTTGAAAAAGACTTAAATAAGGCATAGCGCAGTTCAGGTGTACAGTAGCAATGTTGAAAATCAATTTAGGGTCGCAATAGTCTTAATTCATAATAATAATAATAATAATAATAATAATAGTTTATTGCACACAAAATGCTCAAAGTTTTACAAGAAAACTTGTGTCAGCGTACAATAAGGACAAAATAAATAATACACAAAAAATACATACACAGTATACATTGTCATTGTTATTTACAATATTAAAAAGTAACAGCAAACATGGCGGAGGCTGAACGCATTAAGGTAAAGGAAGTATTATGTGAGCTTCGTACTCTTGGATTGTTAACCCGGCAGAATGTGGAGGACGGAGTGGTTCAGCATGACGTGTACTGTAAGGTGGTGGACTTTGCCAGTCAGCGTAGGGTTTCAGAATTGGACCTAAACGTGTTTGGCATCATTGATGGCGGTAAAGTAAGTGTTCTTGTTTCTTTAATCAGAGTCTAAAAGGCCTCAAAGCCGTACACTCTTTACTAAGTTAAACCTAAACCTAAACCTAACTTAACCTAATCATATACCACCACTAACACAACGTTACTGGCCTCAGTATTCCAGAGCTACACTGCCTGCCACTGCACACAAAGTTCCACTGCATGTTACATCGCAACGCACATGCTACCAAGAAGACCAGGCGACCCATCAGGCCAACAGTCCGTGTCGAAGCCAGAAAGTCGGTCCCACCTGCATAAATTCTATGGAGGTGGGGAGTAGTTGGGTAGAGGAGCGGCGATTAGGACGGGGCCCCAGCCTGGGTGAAACGACCGGTGGCCTTACAGAACTTAAGGACCCTATACAAAGAATGATGACGAGATGTGGCATGCGGGTGAACACCTAAGACCTGGCGCAGACGATTCTCTACACTACAAAGGGCAAAAAGACGTCGATCAGCCCACAGAGGGCAGTCAAGAAGAAAATGACTCACTGTCTCGGGGCTCCTGCCACACGGACAGGTTGGGGTACGCGCCCACCCGAGACGAAATAAATGCGCACGGAGCTGGACGTGACCAGTCCGCAGCCTAGAGATCAGGCCCGCGTCACGGCGCAATAGGTAGCCCAAGGCTTTAGGCGTAGCCACCGAGGGATGAATATCGAACAGGGCACGGCCAGTGGGCCCGCCAGCCCACCTGTCGGCCCACAAGGTGGCAAAGACTCTGGAGACGACAGGGCGCATATCCCCCGGGCTCACAGGAAAGGTCACACCATTACGCCTTTCTCCATACCCACGCTTGGCAAGGCTGTCCGCCATCTCGTTGCCGAAGATCCCGGAGTGCCCTGGGACCCAGGCAACAACAATCGAGAGCCCGGACATACTGGCAGTGTAGATTTTCCACCCAATCTCGTACAATATAGGATGCGCCACCGACATAGTACTGAAACCTCGTTTCAAAAAACCGATTCCAGCAAGAGAATCCGTCAGGATGCAGAACCTGGGGAGACGCATATCAATGCCAATATCCAATGCCAAAGAAATAGCAGCGAGTTCTCCAACAAAGGCAGAGGGAAGAGCCCTCAGGAAAAAACTGTATTCCAAACGGAGGCTTGGAACACAAATACCTATTCCCCCTTCCGCGGCCTCAAGAAAGAAAGAGGCGTCACAGAAAATTTGAGTGCAGGCGGCATGGGCACCGGGCGCCTCGCCAGCAACTAGGATGGCTGAACTCGCGACTCCGCACCAAACCCATGGACACGGTGATTGGATAAGGGCTGGCCTTGGGAAGCCAGCAAGTCCGGCGTCAAGAAGGAGGGACGCACCCAAACCTGGCGCACCAAGAAGCTCACGAGCACAGCGCGGAAGAGAGGCATAATCCTCTATGATACAAGCCAAGGGGTCCCCCCTGCCTCTCCCAATGGCCCGATAGCATAACCTGACGAGGAGTTCCCTGGCCCGAAGGTCTAACGGGACCTCGCCTGTTTCCACCAGGAGGGCATGAACTGGAGCAGATGGCAAACAACCTGAGACAGTTCGCAGGCAGTCATTCAAGGCGACTTGCACACTCCTAATAGCTTGGTTGGAACCGGCTAGAATGGGAGCATGAAAATCCGCGCACGCCCGCACATACACCCTGTAAAAGGTGGTGACGATAGCACGTTGAGCCGTGGTCTTATTGTTTGCAATCGCACGTAACACATTGGTCCGCCTGGAGATGTTCTCCCTGACCACAGCGGCATCATGAGTCCACTCCAGGAGGGGGTCAAGCCAAAACCCGAGGTACCTGACCCTGGGCTTGGACGTGACAGTCAAACCATCCACAACGATAGAACCTGCAATGGCCTGACCGCGGCGAAAGATCATCAACTCAGTCTTAGCCGCAGACAGAGACAGCCCCCTAATAGCCAAAAGTCGAGAGCAGCTTTCAATGGCACACTCCAGAGTGGCCAGGAGAACCAACAAGTCCTTACCAGCCAGCCACAGAGCCACGTCGTCGGCGTAGGCAACCACGTTGACAGAGGAGCTAAGCTCCACAAGCACAGCATTGATTACCACAGCAAACAGGGCGGGGCTAAGGCAACTGCCCTGCGGGAGGCCTCTATCAGTTGACAAAACGCTGGACCAGGAACCATCAACCCTGGTCGCAAAGCACCGAGTCCCAAGGAGGGCCAGAATGGCTTTCTTCAGCTTCAAGCTGACTCCCAGGTCATCGAAGGCGTGCCCAAGCCACAATATGTCCACCATGTCATAAGCAGCCCTGATGTCCAAGAAGACAGCAACAGCGAAGCATTCGTTAAGCCAAGCCTCACGAATGCCCGACTCAAGGTATAGGACAGCATCCTGAGGCCCACGATGTTTCCGAAAGCCGAACTGCGCGCCGAAAAGTTTCCCCGACCTCTCCACCTGCCACACAAGCCTGTTTATGAGAATTCTTTCATAAACCTTCCGAGGGCAGGAGAGAAGTGCAATAGGTCTATAGCTCTTTACGCTCGAACGGACCTTGCCTCTCCCCAATACAGGGATGAGGACAGAGAAAAGCCAACTTTGTGGGATTGGCGCACCGTCGAACCTACTCTGGAGAAACCCGAGCAGTTCAGATCGTCCGCAGCCATCAAGACCCTGTAGGTCGGCATACGAGACCCTGTCAATTCCAGAAGCGCCTCCAGCCTTGCAGGAGTTGAGCGCTGCAGTAAGTTCAAGCAGAGTGAGCGGGAGATCGAGATGCTCAGAAACCCCACAGACAACAGAAGGAAGAGGAGGAGGTGGAGGGGGCCCCCTTGGGGACCCAAAAACCGCTGCAAAGTTGTCATTGAATGCCACAGCCATTTCCAGACCGCGAAGGACCTCCCCCGTGTCACCAAACACCCACGATACCGTAGGGCGCGCATCCTGCGGTCGGACAAGAGACCAAACTTGTGCCAGTGGCATACCTTGCGAGACCCGATCACAAAGCCTGTAGCCATACTGGGCTTTCTCCCTGCGGAGAATAAACCTCGTCTCCTGGGCGACCCCGACATATTCGAACCACCTATGATCATCTCTGGCACGCTGGAACCGCTGCCAGGCTCTCCGTCTATCCCTGATGGCAACCCGACAAGCCGGTGTCCACCACACTGGGAATGTCTTAGAACTACCAGACCTGATAGTTCCTGGCCTCCTAAGGGCTGACTTCCTCTTAACCCACCTCCGAATCCAAGGAGCAAAGTCCCCAGATTCAACGACCGGACCACTGAAGCGCCGCCGAGGAGCCGGCACAAAGGTTCGTACATTGTCGCAGGACAGGGCCACCGGAAAGTGGTCACTGCCCCGGAGATCCGAAGAGACCTCAAAGGAAAACATAGGAGCAAGACCAGCAGAGCAAAGGAACAAGTCCAGGATCGATTCCTGGAATGTCCCGCTGTGGCGCCTCAGGAAAGTGGGCACCCCTGACTGGATCACATCCAGATCAAGGCAGTTCAGTGAATTAGCAATCAGGCGCCCCTTGGTGTTGCAGCTAGCGCTGCCCCAGAGCCAGTGATGAGCGTTGAAGTCGCCCCCCAGCACAAGTGGTCTAGGGAGCGAGTCAACCCACCCCACCCACTCATGCTCAGAAAAACGCCCAACAGCATGCACGAAACCAATAGTAACCCATTTGTTCTCCCACCAAATTCTAAAGACACATGAATCTATTCCAGCACAGGTCAAAAAAAGGGGAGGGGAAAAAACTATCCCGTCCTTAATGAACACGCGAACACCAGAGTGCCCCGGGCCCGCAATGCCACTATACCCCTGAAGGACAAGCATGACCCCTGCTGGGAGTCTGGTCTCCACAATTCCCAAAATATCAAACTTAGCACACAAATTTTCTATATCCTCTACTTTGTTAGCCGCTCCTCTAACATTCCAGGAACAGATCGAGAATTATGATTTGGGTAGAGGAAAAAGGGTAAACACAGGCCAAAAAAAACAACAACAAGGAAATCGGTCAGAGCTAAGGGGTCACCTGGACTTCCAGCAGCTCCACTACCTCTCCTCCCTCAAGCGTGTTGGAACTACAAACACTATCACTCAAGCTGGTGTTGGCTAAATCTGGCATTTGCACCTCCTCACAACTGCCGGCCCAATCCGTAGTACTTCCCAGCTCTGCCAAATCAAAGGGAGAACTGGCACAACACATGGAATCCATCTCAGGAGTTGAAGATAAACCAACCCCTTGACCCGACGCACAGTCACTAACAGCAACAATAGAAGCACCGTCAACACCACTAGGGTTATGGTCAGAGCCATCAGTATCGACACACATTTGATCATTGCCAGTGGGTGTGGGGCTGAAGGTGTCGGCAGCGCAGTGAGCGACAATTGCAGGACTAGAAGACACGTGGGTCTCAGGGAGTGGACAAACTAGAGCAGCATCTGAAGTCAGAACAGAGAACCTGTTATGGTGGTCCACTGCCTGCTGTTTGGAGAGAGGCGGAGAACCCGCCACGGACGACTGAGCCCCCGACACTTTCCTACGCTTCGAGGGTTTACGAGGGCGTACCACTTCCCATCCAGCATGGTCATCTCCCGGAGCTGAGTTAGTGTCCTTGCTGGTTGCATTTGGAAGGTCAAGATCACGAACCGGTGAATCTTCCACAGGGACCTCCGCAGGGGCCTCCGCCGGAGCCAGATGCACACACAAGGCTTTCTTTGGGACGAACGTGTGGCAGCGGTTACAATGGACGTACGGGCAAAATTTACGAAGGTGGCCTCGTTGCCGGCACTTTAGGCACCGTGGCAACCTGTCATGTACAGCCAGAAGGGCCGGCACACCTTTAACCCCAATGATGTCGGGAATGTCCTCAACAAGGGTAGAGTCTCTTAGCCGTAGAACCAACGAACGC
>JAHWFP010158279.1:0-17637 GCA_023313725.1 Lithobius niger | reverse complement strand
GAAGTTGAGAGCCGTATTAGATTACACGGTTGCACCATCCAAAAGTATTTGACCACTACACCTACCTATCAAAAAGAGTAAGCTGCTATCAAAATTTAAGGGTTATTTATAATAGAAATTTAATAATTGTGTGTGAGGCTTCTGGTGGGCATTTTTTGTGAACTAACTTGGAGGCCATATTGGAGTTTTTGTAAACCTGGTATTTGAGTTGTTATGCACCTCTTAACCGTGGATTAAATAATATCATAACCAGCAAGAAACAAATTTGATATGAGCAACAAATTTGCAAAAAAAAAATGATTTTGTTTTATTTAATTTGTTTGTTTGTTTATTTATTTTAATTTATCCGTAGCAAAACGTACCATCCCCTCTAGTGCTTACTGTACAACAGAAATTCATGCAATGCAACGTTTTGAAGCAACTAAAAAAAAAAGGCAGCCCTATGGTTGGTTACGTTCACGGATTAAGGTATTCATCATAATACTGAAAATGAACAACTATATGAACTCCTGGATAAATCCCAAATTTGAAAAAAAAACAAAAAAAACCGTGTAGTAGCTTTTATCATATCAAAAACCAAAACTGGTAAAAGGGACCGCCAAGTTCCGAATGGTTCGGCCCTTCAAAGGAGTGATAGCAACACACCAAAACATTCGCCAAGTTAATTGCACCGCTTAATAGTTCGTAGGTTAAACGAAAAACTAGAACATTGCTACTTTCGGTAGCAATGTTCAAGTTTTCATTTAACGTCCAAAGTATTATTCGGTGCGATTAAGTCGGTAAATGCTTTGGTGTGTTGATATCACTCCTTTGAAGGGGCGAACCATTCGGAACTTGGCGGCCCCATTTACCAGTTTTGGTTTTTGATATGATAGATATCACTCCTTTTTTTTTTAATTGTGTATTTATTCAACTCCACTACCGTGCAGATTTGTAATAAAGTGCCACATCAACAAGAAATTGGTTTTCAACACTTTGCTACTACCTTTTGCCTATAGGCCGAACCATTCTCAACTTAGTCACCTCTTTACAGGTTTTTGGTTTGGTTTAATTTTGTTGCAATTTTTTTTTTTTTCAGTTAGTTTCGGTGTGTTGATATCCCTCCTTTGAAGGGCCGAACCACTCTCAACTTGGGGGCCTCTTTACAAGTTCCTGGCTTTGTTTATTTCTTTCAGTTTCAGTTTTACATATACTTTAGCTGACAAGTCGGTAAGCTCGTTCGATAAATAACCCCTCCCGCCCTACTACAGCACACACAACCCACCCGAAAAGAAAAAGTAAATCCGCGTTTACGTAATTCCAAACACGGAAGTAAAACGCACCAACTCTGTAAAGACACGTTCAAGTGTTAAAGCAAAGAAAGGATCCTACCCACCCAATCTTTTGTTATGACAAACTTGGACCCTCAATCTTCTCCCCAATCCTCCCTCCTCTTCCACCTCTCCCTCTCCCGTTCTCCTCTACTCTCAACCCAAAGATGCAAAGCCCAACAAAAGGTGAATGACCGGTCAGGAAGATGCGATCAGGTAACAGGAACCGAGCAAGGTGACAGGCTAGCCAGACGAAAGATTCAGTCAAGCATTGTCTCGTGACCCCACAAAGATGGGGAGAGGGGGGAAATCAAAGGAGGGGGATTAAAAAAAAAAGAGTTTAGGTGTGGAAGGGAATAGCAACTCTTTTTTTTTCTTTTTCTTTTTCTTTTTCTGTTTATTGTCCCCTCCAGAGCAATTTTTTTTCTTCGGGTTTTTGCTCAGCACTACTACCTGCCTATCTGTCTGTCCCCGTCAGTCAGCCAACCACGTCAGGTGGGCGTCTTAATTCCCCTTCCGGAGACTTTCGTCTACTTTTTCCCTCATTTAAAACATGAAGGTCACGAGGTTTTCTTTCTTTCTTTCGTTCGTTCGTTGCGTTTCTTTTTTAATTCTTTTTAATTTTTTTTTATTTCTCACCAGCACTGTGTTATTATTTCTTGCACCAGGCGTGACTAATGATAAGTCCAATGTGTTCAGATTAGTTACTAACGGTCGGCTAAAACTTTACCATTTTTATTCACAGTGTTTATTCTTGAAAAAAAAAGAAAGAAAAAACAATCTAACCATTCCTTTTCTTACCGAAAAGCACTGAAGAAAATATCGTTAACTAATAGCAATCCAGATTATGCGTATACGTATTTTAATTAACAAGTCACCAAAATAGCATTGTTTTTTTTTTTTTTTTTGGTAATTCATTTTCCTATTTAAATTAGGTCACCACGGTTCAAGGTCACAACGGCCTAAGTTGAAAGAAATTAAAGGCATATTTCATCCCTGTTGCTTTCCTGTATGGCTCAGGTTTGCAACATCAGTTCAGACGAGCGTAAATGTTGCAAAGGCATTATTTTCTATTCTAACCTATATAAATGTCGCAAACGCTATTAATAGCAGGATGCTCGATCACGAATTTACTGAGAAGGTATGTCCCTTTAACTCAGTTGTAAATATTCTGGGGGAAAAAATCCGAAAACACCATGATGCCAAGTCACGAACTGCCAACTGTTGCTCACCTGTCACCACCGTTGGCATTTACAATGTCCCTCCATCGTGTTTTTAGTTTGTGACAAAAAAAATTAAGCTTTTTTTCTGCGTTAAAGGTACATCCCTCCCAGCGCCATGTTTATGTATTTACCGTTAGTCATTCCCTTGCTAAAAATCCGTTTTAAAATCTGGCGTTTATGAGACATTCTGTTGAGTAGTGGGGAATATTGTAAATATACAGTATATTTACTGTATCCTACACGTATATGTCCTTTGCGCGCCTACAATAACCTCGAAGTTTCATCTGTGTGTGCGCATGTAATAATTTTAATCATCTGCTGATAATTCCTATGAGATCAAAAATATAAAAAACTAACGCGGTAAAAATTAAAATTGATTATGCCAATAGATCGCCAGAGAAAATTTATAATATACTAACTAGCCTAAAAAATTATAAACTGTGATGTTGAAATACGAAAATCATTCCGGTTTGTGACGACACAATCTTTAACTTGATGCTGTTTCATATACTATTACCAAAGCCAACTGAGATAGTAGCTGCGGTCCTCGCTGCGAGGAACGCAGCTACTGATTCAGTCGACCTTGGCGATGGTAACATGCGCGGCGGCGATCTGCGCGTGGCTGTTATAAGGCAAGAGGAATGTGCCTTTAAATCAACTGAAAATGTTTACAGATGGAAACATAAAAAAAAGAAACAAACACGAAAAGTCACCACCTGAAGTGACTGATACTTTCCATTAGCTTTTTTGAGTCACTACCAGTCTTCTTTAAAAAAAAAAAACCACAGAAATATCCCCGATTTTAAGCGATAAAAAATCTCATGGGTTACAAAATAATAATTAAAAAGCTTTTAGACCTCCATAACCGTATACTCATCGCGACTATTTCCACTTTAAGAAATTAGGAATGACTGCGTTTCCGTGTCAAGGATAACCCCAACGGCACGTGAAAGAGGAGGGGGTATAGGAAGGGAATCCTTGAACAAACTAATTAAACAATGAAGTAGAAAGGAGTGTAACTGGCGGAACGGACACGCAAAGTTGAAACAAAACCCCTACCCCCGTTTAAACAGAAGGGGCGGGTAGAAAAACGCAGTGTGTTGCGAGGTGCTGCGGTCAAGCTTGACGAATTGGAAGGGGGCTGGACAAAAGAGATGGTGGGATGGCTTGAGGCTAGTAGTTGGTCAGTAACGATGGGTGGTAAAGATAAGAGAAGGACATTTTCCGAAATGGCTCACCTTCTCGCAATCTTTTTTCTTATCTTCATGACAATACAACGCAGTTCGATAAGAAATACAAGGCCTACTTTGAATGCAACTCTGAAGCAAAGAGTGCTGTCGCAATAATCGTTGCAACATGCTAGTTGGCTACTCGGCGTAAAGAAGGACTCATGACTCCAATACCGACTCGATAACCTTAAGGCCGCCCGCGCACTGGGCGGCCAGGTCGCGCAACCCCAAAACACAGCGACGTGCCGCGCGGCCACGTCCGTTTTCAATGATAATTCACATCACATGGTGAAACCCGGGAAGGTATGGTCGCCCTGTGGCCAGTCGCCGCGGCCACTGGGATCCCGGGCGGCGTGCAGGCGGCCACAGGGCGTCCATACCTTCTCCAGGTACATTTTTTCACCATGTGATCGAGAATTATCGAGAATTGCCGTGGCCGCGCGGCACGTCGCCGTGTATTTTGGCCGTCACGACCACTGGCCGTTTAGTGCGCGGGCACCCTTACACTCTGCTCTCTAGTATCAGGGGATTTACGTAGGTTTGTTTGTTTGAAAAAACTTCTTGGTAAATTCCTTCGCTTGCTGACGATATCCAATACGCTAGAACAGTAGAGTCAACATATTTTCCTTTGGAGAACACCCTTTTTAATTTGGGTTCACAATTCGGTCCCAATTCGGTCCCAAAATGCAGATAGTGCGACAATTTGGTCCGTATTAAATACAACCCGGGCGAAAAGTTGGTCCTTAAAAAAGTAATAACATACATAAACTTGCTGATTGGCCTAATTTGGTTTGTGAAGACTGTTACGGAGGTGGCTAGAGCGGACAGAGCGGACACTTCCTTTCCAAGGGAGGAATTATAGGAGAGAAAATTTCAGGCCCCTCAAACAGTGCGCAATTTGAACAGTTGGGGGGGGGGGACTCGCGCTTCGTGCAGAATGTAAATATCCTTAAACCTCCCCATTCAGAGTTGCCAGAATATACGAAGTATGTTACTCTGGCAGTACGTACCCTATGAGAACTGTCGGGTAAGGGGGGCCCCGCGCGTTTCACTCTGTAATTATAAACATCATACAGCCCCACCAATTCACTCCTAGTATTTTCGGGAAGAGAAGGGCCCTGTGATATCTCGTGCTCATGTCGATTGTGGCATGTAAAAGAACCTAGGAATTTCCGATGGGATTTACCTAGCAAAATTTTCCCTCTCTCCTTCTGGCGCCCATGGCTATGGCTGGGGGCGTGTCGAAAGCTAAAGCCACACCAATTAAGAGTGCCGGAACCTCACCGCCAGAATACAACGTGAAAAAAAAGTCTTGGCCACAAAACAATTCCTAAATTTTTAACTGGCACTCCTCACAGCATCAGATCCCAACTGTAATTTTCTTTTCGGTAATTATTTTAACATAACTTGCGACCAACTGTCGTAGGCAGCATTTTCTTATTGCGACCGAATTAGCTGGCACCCTTTCATTTGAAAGCATGGGTTTACAAGAAATCCAAACTGGTGGGGGTATCACTAAGTAAATGTATCACTAATATAATTCTTAGCACTTTGGTTTGTCGGACTGCATGAGTCTTAGGGCCCTCGCGCACTAGGCGACCAAAAAAAAAAAAACACGGTGACGTGCACCGCGGCCAAGTCCGTTTTGATTATTCCCGATCACGTGGTG
This sequence comes from Lithobius niger, assembly GCA_023313725.1. Taxonomy (NCBI): domain Eukaryota; kingdom Metazoa; phylum Arthropoda; class Chilopoda; order Lithobiomorpha; family Lithobiidae; genus Lithobius; species Lithobius niger. The sequence continues at coordinate 12,206 of JAHWFP010158279.1, read as the reverse complement.
GTGAAAACTGAATACGGAACAAGTATATTGTCGCCCTGTGGTCGCCTACACGCCGCCCGGCATCCCAGTGGCAGCTGCTACTTTCAGGCCGCGGCGGCCAAGTGCGCGATGCTACATATACCGTAAACATTCTCATTGGCCGCAGCGACTTGGTCGCGCGGCTTGGTTGCCTAGTACGCGGGGCCCTGTCAGTCAATTATTATTCTATTATTTACAGCGACGTGCGTGTATTTACCTCTGTTGCCATCACAACACAGCAGCACCAACTTCACTGACACCACGCGCCCCCCCTCTCCACCCCCGCCAAAAAAAAATTTGGACCCAGATTAATTTTATTTTGGCTTGTAGCATAAATCTCTCCACGTCCAACCTCACAATTCCCCGTTCGTCACATCCTCCCGACTGTGAAAAAATAAATCGTCGTTTATTTCTCTTTTGGCAAGGACTTGTAAAATTTGGCGTGACCTCTGGCCTGAGTGGTCCGAGGAGAGGGAGAAAGACAGAGTCGATCTGACCCAAACTGGCCCGAGGACTTCACGCATCTGATTGACTGAATAGCCTGGATCTCCGAGAACCCAACCTACATCCCGGTAGGTAGAAGAAGGAGCAGCGCAGCCAGCCAACACAGCATACCTGCCAGGTCATTCAACCCAGCCAACGGAACAGCCAGCCATAGCGACAATTTAACGCTGCCTTGAAAAGACCGTAGATGTGGATGCAACGCTGTTGTAGTGCGATTGGATGGAACTGTGACATCAAAATGAGAAAACAATACACGCGACTGTATACTAGCGGTAGTTAATTTTTTTCCAAATGGGAGAGGGTAAAGTTTGGGGGGGGGGGGGGCCCGGAGAATCAATTTGGGGTTTTACATTTCACGCTTTGAATAAGTTTTTATTGGAACAGAAAATTTTATTGACTGAAGTAACAAATGGGTTGTTGACTGATAAAATCCACTATAAACACTCAACGGATAAAAAGCAAGGTAACCTAGTACGTCAAAGGTTAACAGAAGTGCCAGTGGTCCTTCGTATAAGCAAGAATTTATAGGGTTTGGGAGGAGAATTTGTGACTGAGACCCCACACTGAATCGTCTTAAGATCCATGCCAATTAGTTCCGTGTGAGTTTATAGAGGGTGCCACGAGTTTTATGTGGGAATTTCTACTTAGTTTTCAGCCTAAAATTAAACTGAACTAAATGAAACTGGCTGCATGAAACCGCAAATGCATGCAGCAGTCAAAAAAAAAAGAAAACATAAAAACATAAAATCCTCACTAGTTAAACTTTAACCCAAAAAAGTTATTAAAAAAAAAATAACTAGCAAAATAAGAAATCGGCCTATTCCGTCCTCCGAAATTCAAATACAAACAGAAACGCAAACCGCCGAACCAGTAAATCAGTAAGTCGGTTTCGACACCCAAGATATGCACATAGGGCCAACTAGTTCTTTCTCAGACTTATTAGCTAATTCAGAAATCCCCTTGGTTTTTTTTTTTTTGACACTGACGCAAAAAATGTCTTTCTCCCTCCTGACAATTTACGTCTGCCATTCATTTTAGCTGATTTACGTGTACGGCGTGTGTCATTGCTATTTCCTACAAATCCTTGGCAGTAGATGATGCCTTTATTAGCTTCTGAAACAAATCGTCAGCGCTATGCTTCTTTTCATTTTCAGCAGCCCCCGAACACCATCCATATTTTTTTGTATTTGATGGTCAGATTTAGTGTCTGGCTGGTAAATCGTCAAACACTTTTGTTTTACCGGCTTATCGACTTGATAGAAATTTATGGACTTTTAACGACATACAATTCGATATTTATCGATCACTCGGGCAGAACTGCGTAATTGTTTTCATTTTTCAAAGGTCTATTAAAGTAAAAAAAAAAAAAAGTAATAATACTAAAACAAAAAAACACATAGAGCTGCCATATAGTTGTGCTCTCATCTTTTTTTTTTACCTAAACAGACACGGTCTTTAAAAATTAAGAAAAGTACATTTGCGTTATCTTCGAAATATAAGACAACTTGTTTTTATATGCATTCAGTGCCTAGGCTAGTGTTTTTTTTTTTTTTTTTATAACAGGATTGCGTTACAGCGTGCTAATGGATGGCACCCCCCTCCCCAAAAAAAAAGATGAAAATGTATTTTTATTTCAACCTAAAATAGCTATAACTGAAGATTTTTTGTTTATAATTTTGGAAGCTGTATGTTAATTTGTGTCTAAAAATGTTGGTAGGCCAAATTTTCAGACCAAATCAGTTTAGAAGTTTTCGAATTTTTTTTGGGGGGGGGGGGGAGGGAGAGGGGAATAGCACCATTGGCTAGCTGTCGATGAAAAAAACAAAACTATTCGACTGGTATGGTGAAACGTAAAAATTGACAATATTGTACCTCGTTATCGACAAAAAAAAGTGACATCAAGAAAATGGCAAGAAAAGTAATGTAGCTCAATTTACACAAATAGCAGACATTTCTAGAGCACCTCATTTAAAAGGAACCTTATCCCCTCTTTCCAAACCCAAGAAGGAGTTAACTTTTCTCGTTACGTAAGCCCGTTTCCTTCGTTGTACCGTCATTCAGTCCCCTGCTTAGTCCATACTTGTAATTACATACGGAACGGATGACTTTTAGGACATTTTTGTTGGTAATTTGTCAAGTACAAACTGTGTGTATGTACAGGGTTGCCCACAAAAAACTGACGACGCAAATTTTTCAAAGTCCAACTTTTCTAGTTAGCACCCCCTCAGAGCCAGGAGAGGACAGAAACCTTCCCGTTTTATTAGATTTCTGCCCTCTCCTGGTTCTGAGGGGTGCTAACTAGAAAATTTTGGGTCGCCGGTTTTTTTGTGGACCAACCACCCTGATATATACGTATATCTTTAAAGGGAAAATGTTTGGAACCATCCCTCTATGGTATAAGTAACAACATAAGGTATTGTGATATTCATACTCATAACACCCGCAACAATGATAAATTTGTTCATCGTAAATGTAGAACTAACTTTGGGAAAATTAGTCTATCTTACACTGCTCCCAGTATGTGGAATGACTTACGAAACTCAATTTCTGTAATTTAAACTGTCGACATTTTTAAAGAAAATATTTCATGAGCTCGTACAAAACAAGTGTTAATATTTTAAGATGTTTTAATATTATTATTTTTTGTCTAGTGTTCCTTTTCTTATTTTGTTGTGTCTTCCCTATTGTAAATGATTTTGTTATTTTGTGCTTTCTGCCTGGTTCGTTGCTATAAAATAGGAATTTTGCATTCCTTGTGAAGATTTCCGTCATGTAGCATGCTTCATAATAAACATATTATTATTATTACTCCACGGTTAATAAGTTTAGATCTGCGATTGTGGTCTCACGTGCAGCGCAGTGACACTTTCTTATTCTGATACCTCTAACGTAAGCCCCGTGTCGTGGTATAGGTTAATAATTTCCAGAAGTCAGCTGCATTGGGTTTACCTCAGCTGGCATTAGTTCAATCTTAACCAACCAACGGAAGTTGCATTTAAGTATAGAGCAACAGCCATAAACTCATAACGGCTACCCAAGATTGGTGGAACGATAGTATATAGTAAGGTTGGTCACTCCCAGCTCATTACGTGACGTCAGAGGAGGCACGCATACTGGAGCATTTCCGGTTTGACTTAGTGCGCATGTGTGTAAGCTGTTGAGCTGTATTATGACGTCATCAGAGGAGGCAAAAAAATCAGCAGCCAATGGTAAAGCAATATGCAAAAAGCTCGGAATATACCCCCTTAACGGCTACCAAGGTCGCTGGCTTGAGCTAACTGCAAGAGGCACTAGATAAACATGGAGCGTCCAATCTCTTTCGCTGCAAAACACATATTAAGGTTTTAAAATTGTCAACAAATTAAAAGAAATCACGCATTTTAAGCTTAAGAATAATCCTCTCTCACAGCATTAGCTTCAGTAAAAACACGTTATTCTTTTCCCTGCTGTTTATCTAGTGCTCCTTGTAGCTAGCCCGTTACTATCCCAGTTACTTGTAGCTAACCTGAGAAACCTACATTTTAAACCTGTTGAGTTTAAAAATGAAAAAATTACATTTCAAATCTACCGTCGGAGTTTAAACCTGAAAAAATTACATTTTAAACCTAGTGAGTTTAAATCTAAGAAAATTACATTTTAAACCTGGGGAGTTAAAACCTGAGCAAATTACATTTTAAACCTGGGGAGTTTAAACCTAAGAAAACCATATTTTAAACCTGGGGAGCTTACACCCGAGAAACCTGCATTTTTAACCTGAGGAGTTTAAACATGACAAAGCCAACATTTTAAAACTGGGGAGCTTACACATGAGAAACCTACATTTTAGCCTGGGGAGTTTACACCTGACAAAACTAACATTTTAAACCTGGGGAGTTTAAAACCTGAGAAACCCCCAAGTTCTCCAGGTTGGTGGAAAGCTTCTCAAACTCGTAAATGCCTAAAAAAAAAAAAGGACCCTGATAAAAACGGAAAAGTGATGTCTTCCTGCAACTATGGGTAGGCCTATTTCATAACTAAGCACAAATCGAGAGCGGTAACTTTTACGTAAACAAAATTGTCGTTCTCACCAAATTTCCCACTGCTACACCACCTACCCCCATTCCGTTACGGTCATCGATCAGAATGAGAAACGCGGAAATGGTATTTTTCCTTTTCCGCAATAAAATTTTGGCGTGTGTTTTTTTTTTCTCGCTCTCTGTAGTCGTCTTGGTAGCAGGATGCTAAAAAAAGAGACGTGAGATAATAACGCTGCTACAGCGGCCGTTACTTCAATTCACGAAATCCTTACGTAATCATTTCCGGACTTGGCTCAAGAGTAAGTAGGCTTTTCCTACAAACACGAGAGGCCATTGGCAGTGCTTGTTTACAACCGGCGCTGTTGCGTCACAGGCATTCGTTCGTAGTTACATCCCGCGTCACTAGATGGCGGAAGGAGCGTACAACAAACCCAATGGCAAGGCCGAAGGTAGACACGAACGAAAACGGACGACCGAATGTGCAAAGGTGTATACGAAAGAAACAGCGAAAAAATTTTTAAAAAATAAAATAAAAAGGAAACAGTGGGAATTCCGTCCTTTTCAACTGTAAGGTTACCTCACGACGCAGAGGGAGAGCTTTGCACGTAAATCCCCTACGTTCTTTTACATGCCACAATCGACACGAGCACGAAGAAATCTCGGAAGAAATAAACAAAGATAGGAGGAAAGATAATTAATAAATCCATACGTAAATGTATCCCCACACCTTTACACGTAGTTTAACACGGTCCGTTGTTCTTACGCCTGTATAGCAAACTGTTCCAATAATGGGAGAAAAATGTCGTTATACAGTACACTGTCCCATCCACATGGCAAGAAGTCTTTGTTTTTTTTTTAAGTATGAACACACCTCAGTGAACTACGCAATATCCCACCTAAACCGTAGTTAGGCAACGGCCTACCGCAATACTGTAGTTGCGCAATGTCCCACCCCACACATTCATCGCATTCAAGTAGGGTCTGCCTATAGTTTCGGTTTTCACCAAGAAATAGGCAAAATAAAAAAAATAAAAATGAAAACATCCCCCCCCCCAACTAAAACAACACTTTTTCAGGCTAAGAGAATAAAAAGTAGAGACTTTATATGTATTTATGATGTCTTGAAGTAAAATAAAACAAAAGGTTTAGGCATTATAGTGTCCGCGGCCTATCTTGAGTTCGCCCCAAAACGAACACAGATAATCGATTGTATATTTTTGGTAGCAGAGTGCCTTGTTGATATCCTAGATGGTTACAAAAACAATGGTGGCCGTCGATTAAAGCCCCTCACTCCAGGAAGACGTTGCCGCTCATAAAATACCTACAGGACTCAAGATACGCTGCGCACACAATAAAATATCTTCAAATGAATGTAATGTAGCCAAACGCTTTTGCCTAATAAGGTATCATCAGGGCTAGAAGAGGAAACAAAACAAAACAAAAACATTTCCCCCAAAGCATTAAAATATAAACGCACTCTCCCACATTCTCCATACATACCAAACGTGTGTGAACAATAACGCCCACTACGTTTATTTGGTTTTTGTGTTCCTTTATAACCCTGGTGATGCCTTATTTGGCGAAAGCGTTTGGGTACGAGTAGCTGCGAGTACCGGGCGTCAGATTCGATAGGCGCCTTGGCCCCCAGCTGTACAACTCTTGCTTCTTACAGACCCAGGTTCGATCCTGGTGAAGGGAGTGTATACGTACGGGTTTTTCTCCGGTTGTATCCCGGCCGTTGTACGAGGGTTTCCTTTGGGTACTCCGGTTTCCTCCCTCCTTCGGCAAAAAAGCAACTGACACGGTGGTGGTTCCTTCCACTTAACATCTGGCCGCTTGGGACTTCAAAAAGCTGTAAGCTTATTGGCCGACAACGTCTATTTTACATTTGGTGTCTGAATGGCTAAAACTTCTCTTTTAAAAAGCAGAGAGTTATGTGTAGGGGATGCCAGCCATGGTTCGGCTCGTAATCGCTGTGTCGCCGTTTCATTCGCTTTAGGTCTAACACGTAAAGTATTATTAAAACCGGACTAAGCATGCATTCACTGTTTGCCTAACCCGTTCTAAATTATAATAGTTTGTTTACCACAGTACTTGCTTCCGTTCGGAACTTTGGAAATCGAATGCTGCCAAAGTGGAAAAAGATTTATGCTAACTTTATTACATCGGCTAATAAAAATTGCCAAAAAATAATACTATTTAATGTGATGGTAAAATAAACCCAGTCAGTCACCTTTCGTCCGTGTGAAACAAAATGTTCTTTCTTGGAGTACAATTTTCCCTTGTTCGTTCGTGTAATTAGACCCCCCCCCCCCTCCTCCCCTCTACCTGCTGCGTTACCAATACATATAATTAAACCGAAGACATTAGCGGTTTAGTTATATAACACATATGAGGTGGGGAGGGGACGGGTCTAATTAATTGGATGATGCATAAGGGAATATATTTTAGCCAAACGACACAAGCGGCTTGCGCCCCTTTAACAGATTGAAAGGAACTAGAGCTCTGGCATTATTCCGTCTACACTTTTGACCGCACTTGGTTCAACTCTGGATGTACATTTTCATTTGGGGATAGTTATGCAACAGGGTCGCTGCAACTTGGAAAGTCAGGGAAGGCCAGGAAAAGTCAAGGAATTGGAAAATGGTGAAGCAAAACTCTTCTTCTAATTTTTTTTTTTTAGCAAAGTTAGGGAATTATAGTGTCCGCGGCCTATCTTGAGTTCTCCGCAGAACGAACACAGATAATGGATTGTACGTTTTCAGTAGCAGAGTGCCTTGTTGATATCCAAGATGGTTACAAAACCAATGGCGGCCATCGATTAAAGCCACCCCACCCAGGAAGACGTAGCCGCTCACAAAATACTTGCAGTACTCAAGATAAACCGCGCACACAATTACTACTATTTTTGTCAGTTTCTTCCCAGTGTCCCTTGGTAAGTTCAGGGGCCAACGAAGTCAACGATAAAGCCAGCAATAAAGGCAACCGTAAATGCGAACACAATTAGCTAGCCAGAAGCAGCCAGCTTTCGTAACGTGAGATAAGTTTGTATGAAATCCAGGAAAAACTGACCGGGGAAATAAGATCCACCGAAAAAAAGTTCTGCATAAAAAGCGCTCCGGGAGAAAAAGATACGGGATAAAGCAGAAGGGAAAAAAGCTACAAAAAAAAAAACTACGCTTTTGGCGAAATTCGAGCCAAGGCAACTGACGTAACCCTACCCATGACAACACAGATCGAAGAATTTTCGATTTTTTGTTAGCTATAAACTAGTCACTTGGTGGTCGCCTCCTATAACCTGGTTCAAAAAAGATGTTTTCCTCATTACATAAATACGGATGTAAACCTATTTACATTGCATTTTGGACTTAAATATCAGAATGCCCGAGCGGGGAATTGAACCACAACCTTTGAAAACAAAATGCTGAGGTCTTACCGTTGAGTCATACTGACACGGCCTCACTGTTCTACTAAAATTAATGTATCATGGATTGCTTGCTTCTGTTCGAACCAGCCTAGATTACGAGAATTATCTACGCATAGTCAGTAACCGAAACCGATTCGGATTTTGTGACGATTTTTCGTACGGTATTCGAAAAATCAAAGCTTGATTTGTAGTTTTAAATTTTTAAATAATTATCTATTTTCTACGTATAAATGACAGCAAAACTCGCAGTCACGTAAAAAAGAAATTGTAGGGGGACAATGGTACCACAGCCAGGCCAATCGTCAACGACGCTGCTGAAAGCGAAAGCAGGAACGAGTTGGAAGCTACTAATACAACTGTTACACAAAAAAAAAACCTGGAAAAATCAGGTGAGGGAAAGGGTGGCAAAAACCGATACCGAAACCCCTGTTTTGTGGGCAAGTAAAACCGAAACCGGGACGGAAGTCAAAAAGTGAAACCGAAACCGGAACGGAAGTCAAAAATTGAAACCGAAACCGGAACGGACGTCAAAAAGTGAAACCGAACATCCCTACAATCATCCTTAACTTGTAACGAACGATGGCTTGCACAGAAACGAATAAACAATAATACATATATTTCTATTAGAACAGTGAAATGCCCCATATAAGGAAAACATCGTTTCTTGAACAAAGACTTTTTATTTATTTTTATTTATAGTAAAAAAAAACGCGGCATGAGGAAAACTCGTGAGCTGTGCCAATGCAAGGAAAAACACGAATAAAAATGCGCTAGAAAATGCAATCTACCAGAAGACACTTAATCGAGAATCAGGAAGAACAACCGTGGGCGAAAAAACTCATAGAATTCGTAAAAAAAATTTAACAAAAAGGAGCACAAATAAGGAATCAAAAGTTCAAAAAGAAAAAATTGGCAGAGCACACACGCAGTCAAAGGCAGTCATCGACTGCTATCAAAATCACCACAACTCCTTCAAAACATCACTCTCAACCAACCAGAGCTTCAGTTTTGTGTTTTTATTTTTATTTTATTAAATGTTGCATTACGGGGGATGACACGCAAACTGAGCGGTAGCCAGTTCAACAGTTTAGCACAAACAAATTTCAAACAATGTTTTCCAAAATGATTATTAACTTTTGGCGAAAGCATTCGAATGTAGTAGCCCGGGCCAGTCAGTCCGCAGCTCTGGTGCCACACATATTTCGCTGCGCAGTTTAGTTAACGAGTATTGTATTTGCAGTTTTACCCTCTACAGAAGTTTTTACAGCACAAAAGCCAGCCATGAGAACGGAAGGACGTAGTACGGAGTTGTACTCATTACAGGTTATAGAACTTCCCTTTTGCATTCATCGAACGAACGACAGGTACGCGACAACACAAGCCACTCATGAATTTCATCATAGTCAACATCCCAGAGTTATTGCACAATCAAAACGATAAGGGGAAAAAAAAAGAAAGAAATGAGTCACCTGTCAATAACATGCAGAAACAAGTGGTGGCAATAAAAGCGTTTGAACTACATTCAACAGTTGAGGCAAATCACCGTTAAACTGTAAACTGTCCAACAATAATAATAATAATAATAATAATAATAATAATAATAAACAAGCGGCTACAGCGACTGCCTAGTCGCACCGGTCTTCTGTGCAGTTCCTCCACTTCCAATGTTGAGGCGCACACCTCTATCATGCACTACAACAGCTATATCTATTATACTAATCTAAAAGCAGTAGCCATCACAATTGCCGGTTAAAAATGTGTTAGCTTTTAGGCCTAATTTTAACCAGCAGTTTTAATTTCGTAAGTAGCAGCTAACGGAGATATAAATTGTATAGTAAGCCTATTCACTTTTGCAACACGGTGCGCCTTCAGGCACACAGTTACAGTGTTACAACATAACGCACAACGTAGGCTATATAGATCAGTGGTAGTAGGGAAGTGACGAGAGAGACGCTGCTACTCGAGAGACACCCGTAACTTGAAGTTGCCATGGTAACATGATTTTAGGCCTAATTTTCATTTTTTAGGCCTAATTTTAAAAATGCAGTTTTAATTTCGTTAAGTAGAAGATAGGCCTAATGGAGGATTTGGTTCGACGGTAAGCCTATTCATTCATGCAACAATGCGACGAGACTATTTAAGCGAAGTTAAAATCCATATGTTTTTATTTAAGATTTTAATTTAGAATTTTAATTCGACGATCAAATCATTATCATTTAATTTAGTTACGTCGAAGAAGTCTATTAGCTATGAGGAAGTAACGATGGTTTAATTTGCCATGTTATTTAACTAACTTCTCACACTGAATCTAACGTTGTAAATAATGGTCGTCAATATCTGGTACCGTTGCGAAGTTGAAAAAGCGACGGACGGACAGACGGACAAAGTCTTTGCAATAGTCTTCTCAGCCGGCACGGCTGTACAGAAGACTAAAACTTGTTAAGGATGCCCAATTATTTCCCCCGCTGTTTTCACGCATTTCATTTGAAAGGAAGTACTTTCTCACTGTATTCGAGCATCTTGCGTGAAACAGCTTTTGCAACATTTGCAAAGGATTGAGTGAATGTAGCAAAAACGTTTCTCTCACGAGCGAAAAAAAAACAGGAAAGTGAATGCCTTTGCAAAATTGACATGCGCCTGACGCAATATTGCAAAACTGAACCATAAAGAAAAGCCAACGGGGAGGAATGTACCTTTAACGTTTTCATCTTAGTCGGCGTTTAATTATCCCGACTTCAAACAGAAAAAAAAAAACTTGCTGGGAATTTGACCAAGTTTTGTTTTGGGGCAGATATCACTATTTTTTCCTACGGGTTTGCGGTAAATTGTTGCCAATTACGAGACAGTTGTCACGGAGAAGAATTAGTATGCTATAGAGCAGTGACATTTGCCGCCATATTGGCACCAGTATGGGTTTTGGAAGTTATAACTACAAGGTTCACTACATAAAAATGGAGGGAATAACAACGGAAGAGCGGATTTTTTTAGGCTTAAAATAACGTTGTTTTCTCCAACAACAAAAATCGCGCGTTTTAGGTCTAAGAAATCACTCTTCACAGCATCGGCTTCAGTATGACGCCCTTCCGTTTCTCTCTGCAGTGCCCCTTGCAGCTAACCCATTAAGGCTCCACTATTGAGTTATATGCAATAATACAACGTCGTGTCACTGCTCTATATAGAAAAGGTAGCTTTTCCGCTCCGAGATAACCTTAGAAATTAAAATAGGCGTTAATTCGACTATTTCCTTTCCGTTTTTTGTCGCATTGTTAAGTACTTTTTAAAAAAAACTTTCATTCATTTATTTATTTATTCTTTTATTATTAACCTTACGCAATTTTAAGCGTTACGTAATTTCGTCACCACGTCACACCGTGGAGCAACAACAACAACATTTCGGTCGGGTCTCGTCCGGTTCGCGAAGCTTCCGTTAGTTCTGTCTACTTAACAGCACTGCTTTGCTCTGTTGCTATAGTTAGGTCATTCACCCCAGCCAAGCGACCAAACCAACCAACCAGGGAAACAAATTCCACTTTCACTTTGCCTGATAACGTGTCTGACAAGCTCCAACTCGTATCTCAGCACTCGTGCCTCCTGGAACGAAGTCCTTCCTCCGCTGTAGAACGAAATAAATACTTTTCCCGTTGCACCGTTAGTTAGGTTTTCCAGAAAATTCGATTAATTCGGTATGCTTATAGTTTGTAAAATGTCATCTTCGAAATTGTGAACCCATGTGCGTGAGGCGAATAAAAAGGTTGTGAATAAAATGTGGCACTTTGCCAAGATCCATGCATGGGTAGCATCGTAATTATAAAACACTTCCGGTTATTGGTGTTTGACGGGTTCGCGACAATTCCGTCCCAAAATAAATAGTAAATCATTTAAGACAATTCGGTCCCAAATCAAAAAATTTTCCCAAGTTAAAAAAAATTAAACGTCAGTTAAGATTTGACGACCAACCATTACGGCGGCCAGTCTTAACTCGTTCAAAAATCGACTGGATAAGGTTGAATGGTGAACTGCAACTGGAGGTGGGCTTATGAGCTGTTAAGCTCCCCTGCCCTCTGTTACTTTATAAACTTTATAAACTTTATTACAATTATGACTACTCAAAAAAAAGTATGTCGTGTTGTAATGCCAGTTAAAAAGTGAGGGAGTGTTTTCTGGCCAATCACACATTACCATAGACTTTAGCCAAGATCTCCTTCTATGTCTATGATATTACGTAACGCCTGGGGAGGAGA
>JAHWFP010158276.1:0-11855 GCA_023313725.1 Lithobius niger | reverse complement strand
ATTAACAAACATCTACAACGAAGAACCAGAAAGAACACTTTGTCCCGTTCGAGCACTCCGATATTACATCAAACGAACAGCGGACCCTGAATGTCGGCGTGGTCGTCTGCAACTTTTTCTACCCTTCACCAAAGGGACCAACGTAACTTCAGCCGCCATGATATCCAGCTGGATCAAAACGGTAATCACTAGAGCCTACGAAGATGAAAGCATCAGCTGCACCGACAACAACATCAAAGTCACCGCACACGAACTAAGGGCACTTTCAACCTCCTGGGCTTTTCACAACCATGTCTCCATCGCTGAAATCCTTCAAGCCACTTCTTGGAGAAGCCAAACTGTCTTCACCAGCCACTACTTCCATGACATGACAAGACAGGAAGGAGATCTACACCGACTTGGCTCCATCGTAACTGCCAGAAGTATAGTCAACCCCCCTTAAGCACTTCAACAGAAACGAAGACCTCCAGAAGACGGAAGCAAGTCGAAGACCCCTGACGGATGCATGACTCGTCTAAACAAACGGCCCTTTTCAGGGCCACCACATTTTACGAAAGAGATCCGACATGACTGTTTCCGTTTCACCTTAATAAAGTACAAAGTTTTTGTTTAACTTTTGGGGGAACCAGTCCGCAACCCGGGGTAACTCGCCATGATGGTGCCCGCCACCTATATTGACGAGGTCAACTGTAAATGTAATTAAATTTACAGGTAGTAGAAATTTTCTGCCGACGACTAGAAACCTAAATTTTGGGGGGGGGGAGGGTTAAAATTGAATTCTATCGTCTTACGAAAATGTATACTACCTGTAAATACCCACCCTACCTCCCCTCTTGAGCCACCATCATGGTTGACATATCGAGAGGAAAGTGATGGCCGACCGACGTGCCGGTTACGTTTTATAGGAGGGCTGCTCATTGACGCATGCGCAGTGGGGTTGCGCACTGGTTGTATCTGGAAAGCGAAAAAACCTCGAGCAACTAAAGAGCACTCAGGAACTGAATGCAATTAAATTTACAGGTAGTATAAATTTTCGTAAGACGATAGAAACCAATTTTAACCTCCCCAAAATTTAGGTTTTTCGTCATACGGCACTGAATTAACTCACGGAATGCAAACAATTTACGTAGCCTTGTCCCTTCGGCAAACGTTTCCTTCAGGATATCCCACAGTTCTTTAGGGTCACTAACATGAACGTACGTTGTCTGCAAATTCTGTGACATCGTTAGCATTAACGTGAGCGTACACTTTGCCCGACCTTCTTCATATTCCCTTCGTTGTGGGTTTTCATCCGCTGGTTTTATTGCCAATCCATCGACATATTTCCACAAGTCCTTGTGACGTAAAACCAATTTAACTGAAGTGGCCCAGGCATAATAATTCCATTTATTTAACCTTTCGATGCTGAAGGCGTGCAAGTTGTTTATATCTTCCGTCAGTGCCATTCAAGCATATGCATGCTTGACCTTGAAAAAAAAAAACTTGCGATCGACGATCTACAGATGCAGTTAAAGTAAAACGCACATATTTTTCTCCTTTAGAAATGCCAACGTGATCAATTTCTAATAAAAACATAATTACTTTGAACTTCTAATTACGACTTCTGATAATTACTCTGGAAGCTCTCTTCCCGTTCCGCTTCAATCGTTTCGCCTCTTTTTTTTTTCCCGTCCGTCTAGGCTTCCAAAACAAACACGATGGCGGCCACGGGATTTCCCTTCTTTCCTATGCTTCATTCTAATGCCGCCCGCCGACGTTTTGGGTTAGATGGGACTCAAATTCTCCTTGAATTCTTGCGGTAACTGGGCCCATAACCCTTTGAAAGGATAAATCTCGACTGCAATTGCAGATTTATTTACCTTAGCAAAGTATTCCAGTGGTCTTGAATCAAATCGTCGTCCCGTCGTCCAACGGCGGTGACAAGACGTCTTCCCCAACTCCAGCGGTAGCGTCACTCGCTGTACACGGCCAGGTGCCTATGTTTTTAGTTGGTTGCCTCTGGGAGTCACTAATCCATCGCTAGAAGTCAGTTTTGGTCCCTGCCTAAAACTTTCCCTATCTAGTAGACTAGCCTAAAAACACCCACTCTTGAAGCACACGTCTTGACACGACGACATCTTGTTTACCGAGAGCAGCACGACAACACACTGCACGTGTCGCAACAATGTCGTGCCTCACTCCTTTGCAGTCTGGGCACGAACCGCCAAAATGGTTCGCGCCATTTTTCCTAACAGAAACAAGGTAGTTGCTGCTTTTATAATTTCTACAGCAAATCTCGCACATGCTTTCAGATCTCTCAACGTGTAAATATCTACGATTCTACGTTGAATTTGTTAGCTTGCTTTGTTGTTCGTTAGGTGGGGTTTGCGTGCTTCAGGCATCATTGCTGTGTAAGATGTAAACGAGAGTATAGAAAATAAACTAATGTATTCTGTAACATCTCTCACTCGGCCAAATGTTAGTGATTTTTCAGAATGCGATTATAAGCCTAGTTTCAGAATGGGTTGATTACAAATTTGAACTTTTTAAACCGCTGTATTTATGTTGTTTGATTCTCCTGTATAAATGGAGTGCATTTCTTTGCGCAGTTGATTTCAAACAATAAAAAGGCTCGAGTTTGTGGTCATCTTATTCCGAAGTTTGTAAACTACCTCTGTGACAACCACTGCAAAGTGTATTAGTTAGGCTACTCTGTGGTTGGTAAATGTCGGGCTTCCATCATTTTGTTAATTCATTAGTGTGTTCTAGATTGAAAATGTCTAATTCAGTTTACTTATGGGGAAAGGGGCACTTTCAATGCACTAGTGGGAATTTGCAGCCAGTTAATTTTGTGACAAATGCGGATGTATTGTTTTATCCAACAATACGTCTCCAATTAAATATTTAAATTGACTCGGTTATGGAAGACTTTATTCTAGCTGAAACAAATAATTTTGCATTTTCTATAAGTGGAGGAATTTTGTTTCATTTACCGTTTTTTTTCTTTGCAACGCTTTCTTTACATTTTGATTTTAAGTAATAAGAGTGAGGAGTACCATACCTTAGTCAATAAAATATATTTCTGTGAAGGGGTTTTGTTGACTGAAGCTTGTTACTTTTCAGTTTTCGTATTTAAATTCATTATCAATTTTTGTTGTTGGTTTTCTTTAGATACTTTAGTGCTTAGGGACTGCAAACTTAGTAACAATTTTTTTTTCTTCCACAGGATGGGAAGATGATAATTTGGGATGCCTTCACCACTAACAAGGTAAAGAAAACGTAATGGGATAATAATGGATATTGACCCGATCTAAAACTTGTCTGGTCCTGGGAGTCAAATGCAGATACTGAACTGGTTTTTTTTTTGTAAAAACTGAGAGCTAAGCAAACTTTGACTTGATTATACTACTCACCAGCCACTGACGAAATTTGACATTTGGGCTTGTCCGTGTTTTTTCTACAATTTGACTTTTCGAACCTTACTATTAACATTTAACGTACCGTTTTTCACTTGTTTATGAATCCGTGTTGGTCGGCTTTGAGATTTGAAGCTTAAGTAATTACATGCAAAACAATTGACAGGGCTGTTCTGTGACTTTTCGACATTGTGCGAGTAGTTAGGCTACTACTGTGTTGAATCAGTTCCTGTCGGATTCTACTGCCCTGTAACAGCAAACCATACCTTCCCCCATACTCGCCCTTTGGTAAAAGCCGCAAACAAATATGAAAGCATTTAGGAAAAGATATTCCGTTGGAATAACCAATGACCAAGGTTTTTGGCTGTTTCAATAATCAGTAAGGCTGTACCACACCAAACCGAACATGGCCGAACAGAGGGGGTTCGGGGTCGATGTTCTGAACTTGAAAAGAAACATACCGAGCCGAATACAATTTTACTTCTAGTTGACGGATGTTGATATTTGAATACACCATTTTGAAGGTTTTTTCGCCACCTATCTGATGGTCCAAACCACAAATTCCTAGCTCTAACCGTTCAGAAGTTAAGAGGAAAAATGTAAAGACACAGGAGATATCTTTGTGCTCAAACTTAGTTTCCACATGTGTTCACTTAACAAGCCCATGTGAACATAACAGCATTTGTTGAGAAACTTGTATTTTGGTAAATAATATGAATCTTTGTGAACCAAGTTGTTTTAAATCTTGTTTACACGTTGATTGGTTTGGTAAATTTTTGTTCTGTTTGTTTAAGGTTTGTTCGGTTTGGTTTGGTTAAAAAATTCACGTCCGGACAGCCTTAACACCAGTACAGTGTGTGTACTAGTGTCTTATAACTGGGCTATAGGTTAGAATATTTTCATCTTTAGTTTGACTTAGCTTTGGATTTACTGATTGGCATTCGACATTCAGAAGAATACAATTTGTTATTGCTCGATTTAGTGTAAGTTTGTTTTATTGGTGAAGGGAGCGTATATATAATTCAATTGATCTGTGTTTTTCGTTCATTAGGAACATGCAGTTACGATGCCAACAACCTGGGTTATGGCTTGTGCCTATGCACCATCAGGAAGTATGGTTGCTTGTGGGTAAGTATGAACTTTATTTGGGGTTATTACTTTTTGTAGAAGTTATTGTGCAAAGTAAACAGGACATAAAAACACTAAACTGAGTACTGTACCTATATGTTTACAGGATGTTTAAAATGTTATTTGGTGCTTTGTCAAACTGTGTCAAAAATTGTGCCTGTGAAACGTTCACCTGCGTGCAACAGCATTATTTTTCCTTACATCCTAATCGCACACTAAATCGGGAAAATATGAGTGAACGAGCGATGTAAGTCATCAGGAGACTGTCCCAATGAGGTAGTCCCAAGGTTAGTTCACCTACCCTTTGGAGGCTACAAAAAGGGCCACACGTTGCGATTGGAAGTTTCAGCTGAGCACTTCAAGAGGTACGGAAAATCGGTCAAACTGTCGGGGCTCAAAAACTGGCCGTCTAAACATCATGTGGGGTTTAATCACACAACCGTTCTTTCAATCTGGGGTTATGCTGTACAGGATATATTACCTACCTATTTAATTAATTTCTGCTGGCAGTCTTGTCACGGGGCAAGGTGGCCTGATGGTTAGCATGACCGTCTGAAGTGCCTGAGGTCTCGGGTTGGAGTCCGACCTCAGCCACCCCTGGCATTTTCGGGTAGCGAAGGGCCCTGTGATGTCTCGTGCTCATGTCGATTGTGGCATGTAAAAGAATCTAGTAATTTCCGACGGAATTTTGCCTAGCAAAATTGTCCATCTATCCTTCTGGCACCATGGCTTCAGCTGGGAGCGCATTAAAAGCTAAAGCTGGCAGTCTGTCTGCCAGCTGTATGTGGAGTAAGTATTTACAGTGTAATGTGAATTTTCATCGTTCTCCACGACTTAGAAAACTTGCGCTGTATTTTTTCAATGCCACATTTTCAGTACGTTTACTGGAGCTAATTCACACGAGACTCACAAAAACGCACACTTTCGCAACTAAGATAGTCTACTATCTGCAAATTTTCAACTACTAACTGTAGTCGTCATCAGGCACGTTAAAAGTAAGTTCAAACTCTGTTTACATTTAGTTTCTATTGCTCTTTGGAAACATAGATTACCTGTGTTTTTGTTGCATATCTTTCCTGAGGGATGCTTTCTCCTGGAGGTTTCTTGACTCTTTTGATCCACCCACTCTCGCAACCCAGTGCGCATGTGCGACGCACTTGTCGTCTATATAACGCAGGCTCGTTCGAGCGGTTGCCATCTTTTTTTCCTCCACCCGACCGCGGCGGTCGCTTTGCCTTTCTCCTGTCCAGCTTCGTCTTCGCCACTGGCCCTGCCATGGCTGCTTTGCCCTATCTGTATTGACACCTGCTGTCTCACAGTCTTCTTGTCCGGCACACTCACATTTTGCCACCTACATCTGCCCGACCGCAGCTGTGATCTTGCCAACCTGACAACCAAAGGAACGAACTCGTACACTTCGCCGGCAGGCACTTGGCCTTCCTGCCGCTTCGCCTCCGACCTCACCGCTTCAAGACACGGCTGCCGCCGAAGCCCATCGGGGCCGACCACCAAATGGATCAAGCAAACTGACATCTCTTCCCCATCACCTTCGCCGTCTCCGTGACAAGCTTTACACCGAACTAAGCTGCATTGACACCCGCCTCTACAGCTCACAACTTGGCTCCACCTACACCTTGGCTTAGCTGCGCCTTCGCTATCAACTTGCTTCGCCTTCGCCCACAGCTTTGCTTCGTCTTCGCCACCGGCCTTGTTTCGTCTTCGCCACCGGCCTTGCTTCGCCCCCCCCCCCCGGGCCCCCCCCCCCCCTTCCCGCTACCTACGCCCAAGGTTCCAGCCACTTGTCAACACATCTTCCTCCCGGCTGGCTGCTTCGCCTAGTCATACACGGCTCACTCACGGCTCCCACCAGGAAACTTGAGCCCCGTCCGCAATCCCTCCTACGAAAACAAGACAAACATCGCCTTTTTCTTTTTTCTCAAACGAAGACGGAAAATCTCTTGTAACCCGGAACACACGATTCGATCATTCTTTTATATAAAAAAAAAAGAAGAAAAACTGAACAATGTTTTCCAGCATGCAGACACCGAAAATCACCTTAACCCGTTGACAAATCAAACAACAATGCACCAAGAACAACAGCAGATCTCAACATAATCAAGACAATCTTCAGCTTCACGAAAACTCATCACTTTGACCCTCCTACACAAATCTCAATAGAGTCTACAACTGATTCAACCTCACTCCCTAACCAACCAAGAATTCAAACTTAAGTGTTTGAATAGAACCAATCAGGAAGCAAGCTATGAACTCTCATGTTTGCCAACAATCACACTACCATGCAAACAAACAAGCCAAGCAAGCAAACAAGCAAGAAGACGTGCAAGCAGATAAACAAGAAAGCCAAAAAGCAAGCAAGTAAGGAAACAAATAAACAAGCCATTCGTAAGCAAGCAAACAAACTCACAAACAAACCGAAACAAGCAAGCAAAGACGCAAACAAGCCAGCTCATAATCAAGTAACCAAACGAACAAACAAGCAGATAAATAAATGAGCCAACTCACAGACAAGCAAGCAAACCTAACACGTAAAATATAAAAAGAAGAGAGCATGCAAACAACCAAACAGACCTGCATGCCAACATGCAAGCAACCAAGCCATCATGTCAACCATGTTTACCAAGTCAACCAAGCCAACCAAGCAAACTAGCATACACTCAAGCAAAGACACAAGGAAACCTGCAGACAAACAAATTACCAAACAAGAAATTCGAACAAGAAACCGATCCAGCAAGCAAGCAAAACGCAAACGAACAAGCAAGCAACCAAACAAGCCAAAAGGTGAACAACAACAAAAAAAAAAAAAGAGGCACGCATGCAAGCACGCATGAATGGAAGGAACAAAACAAACAAACAAACTAACAACAGACAAGAAAACCAGCGAACAATTGGGCAAAAGCAAATTTACAAGCAAACAAGCTATCATGCAAAGAAGCAAACCAACAAAGAACGACACAACAAGCCGAACATGCAACGCAAGCACAAAGCAAGGAAACGAAACCACAAACCCACCGTGTAGACACGCAATCAAGCGTCCAAACATACAAAGACGATGTCAACCCAATAAGCAACTAAGCTAATCAGCATTCAACAAGCAATTCCAACCAAGCAAACAAAACCTTTCGACACCCAAGCAGGCAATCGAACGATCCGACGGACTAGCATAAAGCCATCAAGCAAGCAAACCACAACACAAGAAAACGTTCGGACGAACCAACAAACTGTCAGACTGACTGGCTTACCAATAAAAAAAAAACAGAAAAGAAAACTTAAGGGAAACTTCCAAACAAGCAGAAAACATTCCAAAGAATGCACACTTCCCAACAATCAAGCACTACAAATGCCACCTAAATGATCGGCAAAAGTTTTCTCCCATTACATGATGGAAATCACTGCACAAGCCACCAAAAAAAAAAAAAAAAAACCAAACGAAACAGCCCTAAAACGTGGGGCTTCTCCACGCAACCGAGAACCCCCTCATCAGCCTTCCCAGAATGCCCCGCGGGGCCAAAAAAGCGGGAAACATTGTCGCAAAGCACCGCTTTGTTCTTTCCGACACGAAAAATGTTCCCATTTCACAACCATGCTGAAAACAAGAGGAGGCAAAGTCAAGTCAGCATCACCCATGAAAAATGATGCACGACTCACGGGAAACTTGTCACTAGCTCGTGACGAAGAAATCGAACATGTAAATGTGCTGGAATCATCTCTGGAAAAAAGAAAACGGACCCACATCCCGCCTGTGCTCGTCACCACACATGCGATTATTATCGTCGCCCCTGCTCCTACTGCAAGGAAATTTCCCCAAAACATTGGGCTAAAATTCTCTGAATGAGAAGGAAAAGTGCAGCTAGGAAAATGCAAATAAACGAGAAAAAACTATGGGAAAACTCCCCAAATCTGCCAGCAACTCCTGGAAACTCCACCCTCTTGTCGGACATTGTGTCTCCAATATCCTCATCGACACCATGCTCAGCTAACCCTTCGCCAGTGAACACTTGCACTACCACGAAGAATGAAAAAACTCAAAGTACACTCCCCATTTTCTTGGAATCCCCCCGAATTATCCACAAACGACAAGACTGAAAGCAATTCCACAGCAACTCCCAAATCACCTGAAACCAGCGTAACACGTACTCCAAGTTCCCCGAAAAGAGACCGAGAACGAAACGGTCGAGTCAAACGAAACCAACTCTCCTTGCTCCGCACCAGAACTAGTCTCCTTGCAAGAACTCAGAAACAAAGTCTCAAAATGCTTAAACTTTTCCAGTCACCAAAAGAAAAGACTCATGGAAAACCTCAGTGGTTTACACAAAACCCTAGGCGTCATCTGCGGCCACGTATCTTCAATTTGTGCAGCCAACGATCAACTAACAACAAGAGTACATGAACAAGACGCCATTATCAACAACTTTAATCAAACCACAAACACGGAGAAGTTTTCAACCCCACTTACATCTCCAAACGCCTGGCAAGTGCTTCAACAAGCATTTCAAGGTCATGGAAACTTCATACAAGAAATCATCTAGATTTCCATGTAAGAAACGAATTTCTTCGTCCAAACCAATCGATCCCCGATATTTCTCTCCGGAAGCTGTGACTCCGCCAACACCCAACATTCCTCTTGACCAAGCATCGGATTCATCAACTACCATAACCAAGAAGACATTTCCCACCAATAATGTCCAAATGAAGAACTGGTTATCCGTAACTGCCAACTTGCCACAAGAAAAGTTTTCGTCTCAATCAATGAATTGTTCGTGCCTGCCACACCAAATGTGAAGCAAAACTCTTAACACCAGAACCAGGTCACTACCTTGTGTTTCATGCAGAACCAAAGCCAAAGGGTTCGCTTTCAACTTCACCACAAAGCCATAACCATCTCAAGTAAACACCAAGAAAATAATAAAATTAAAAGTTAAAGACTCCAGCTTTGGGACCGAAACCAATCAACTTGAAGGGGAAAAGGAAATAAATGTACGCCGACTTGCGAAACAACCGCAAGACAAACTTTTAACAACAAAAACCCCAGATCAAGAAAAGAATCTCCCTATTTTACGGACCATCACACCGAAAAAAAAACCCTCACACAACGAATAACATCACTAATCCAAATGTCCCCAAGGCAAAATCCGTAAATTCACTGCATCCTGAAACGGGAACAATTTTCTATCATGTGCTCTATCATCTCCACCATCCCTGTTTGTGATGGAAATGAAGGATCCAAGCTCCAATGAACCTGTGTCCGCAATCAACACTTTTCCAACCAACAATCAATTTTCAATCAACAATCAAGAACCACAATCAACCTGAAAGCCCTAACGGATGAATCTTCAATCAACACTTGACCTTCAATCAACACACCAACTGAAGCCATCAACACAGCAAGATCTTCCAACAAACATCAAGACCAACCACTTACGTCCAGGTACTCACCTGTTTTCATCACTTTGGGGCTCCAAAAAATAATAAAACGTTTTAAATGTTTCCAATATGGAGCCGTCTCCCCGGATTTCCATTCCAAAGAAATCAGAGTCCATGACTCTGGGGGAACCACCTCGCAACCGTAGGGCACCCGTCACTGTGGCACCCACCACCAGAGTGAACAAGGTCTGATAAATGCAACAAAAACACAGGTAATCTATGTTTCCAAAGGGCAATAAAAAGAGTATTTTGCCGGCCCTCCTGTCTGGGCAGCTGAAAATTGTTTCTATTGCCCGGAGGAAACATACATTACCTGTACCCGCCCTACCTCCCCTCTTGTGTCACCACCATGACTGATCGAGAAGGGAAAAAAGATGGCAGCCGCTCGAACGAGCCTGCGTCATATAGACGAGGAGTGCGTCGCACATGCGCACTGGGTTGCGAGAGTGGGTGGATCAAAAGAGTCAAGAAAACTCCAGGAGAAAGCATCCCTCAGGAAAGGAATGCAACAAAAACACAGGTAATGAATGTTTCCTCCGGGCAATAGAAACAATTTTCAGCCGGCCAGGCAGGAGGGCCGGCAAAATTCTCTTTTTCAGTCCATTACACGGTTCGAATTCGTAACTCCCGCTGTCTGCTATTCGGTCGATTTGTACATCCTTGCCCACTGTATCAAGTTGGCCGTTCTTTACACGCAATCTTCCATTTAACATCGAGCTTCTCTCACGAGTCTTTCCCAATCATGTTTGTAACATTAGGAAACGATGGGCCTTGCACATTCATAAGCGGGATCTGCCTGTTTTCATGCATCTTAATCGCAATGGTTTCAAGGCATCTTAAATGGTTGTCCCATTTTGAGTTATATTTAATCAGAGTCACCGATTTACCCCACTCAACATCATGCTGCCTTTCCGTGCAATGGACTACAATGCCGTTATCGATAGCATTATTTCTAACATTCCACATATGTAGGTTGAGCCTCGTTCGTATTCCTTTTCTAGTCTCGCCAATGTACACGGCATTGCAGTCCTTGCACGGTACTCTATACACTCCTTCTCTGCTGTTTTGTACTCGCGCTAGTTCCTGCTCATCCTTGGCTTTTTGGGTCACCTTCGGTCGCTACATTTTTTCATTCTCATGGTTTTGGCCCTTCTTTGTATCTTCTTCCCCCGTCCTTCTTCGTTCTTAATAAATGCTCTGAAGCCATTCTTCCTAAGTTCTTGCTGTATTGGGCAACTAACCCCCTCATGGTAGGTGAGTGTCACTCTTGGTTTTTCATCCTTGGTTGGATCACTCGTCGTTACTCTTTTACTTCTCTCTCTCTTCCCTGCCTTTGCTACAGCTTTCGCTTTCTTCATAAGTCCATTAATCATTTCACCCAGGTAGCCTGAGCTCAGGAATTTACCTTTGGCCTCCTCAAGATGTGGATTGGCAAGATGCTCACTAAACGAGTTTGTGGCCAGCCGAACAAACTCATTTCAGGGCAATGTCCCTGAGTTGTACTTTGGGGTGGCCTGATCGGTAGGGAATGCCTCTCATGGTAGCCAGTGGGTTTTTGTATGGCTCTTACGACACTTGGCCTGCCTCTAGTCTGCACACCTTGTCATCAAGAAAAGGCAAGGTGCCATCCTTTTCTTCCTCCATGGTAACTTCAATCCCCGGCCGCTAGTTGTTAACCTTCGTTAGTACCTCATTAAGCTTATTCTTCTTCAGCACAGCATAGGTGCCGTCCACGAACCTCTTCCAAATTCTCACGCTAAGCCCCGACTTCAGCACCATTTCTTCCAAATGTTGGAGAACCATCTCGGCGATTATTGGCGAGCTAGAGTAGCCCATTGGGGCTCCTCCAACTTGCCAATAGACCCGTCCCTCAAACTCCACATATATCGA
>JAHWFP010158275.1:11491-43214 GCA_023313725.1 Lithobius niger | reverse complement strand
AGCTGTCTTGTCTCTCCGTCCGAATTTGGCAAGTTATTTCGTATTTGCGTACGAGGACTCGAACCGCAAACCATCTATTGTTTATGGACTCATTTGTGCCGTCAGATTTTCGGGCAAGTGTTGTGCAAATTTGAAGTTGTATAATTTTATTGTCAGTTACGAGAATTCGTTCGAGTAGGCCAATGTCATGCTGCTAAGCGTTGAACGCACCGTTTTTAAAGAATTGTGTAAATTCCAATGGGAGTTTTATGTTTTAAAAATAAATGTGTTTGAAATTTAATGATAGTGAACTGGTATTTCTCCTTGGTAGTCATTAGTTACAATAGTATTTTTATACCAACTCAACCTTCCTCCCCCCCCCCCTCCCCAGTTTCAGGCGACACTCCCAATACGTCACTTCCCATCCAATAATTAAAACTTCAAATTGTTTCGGGGAAACCTGATAAGAGAAACATAAGCAAATAATGGTTCATTACTGAACTTTACGGTGCTCTAATCTCCACTATTTGGTTGTTTTCTTCCTTTCTTTATGCGCCTACTTGTTTAATTATATTGCGTCCAGATTTAAAAAATAATATTTTGTAGGTGAATCCTGACGGAAAGGTGCAGATCTGCCATTAGTGTCACAGCTTATGTATTTTTGAATAAGGAATAAAACGTCACTCCTGCAGCTGCTGCCGTTCTAGTATTGTGCAATTTCCTGCAGTGAAATGTGCATATAGTTAGGAAACATTGAGCATAGCCAAACTGGAGCAGACGAGTTTGACTACAGATTTGCAAAGTGTGAACAGTGAGCTTGAGCTATTCAGGTTTGAGCTAAATTGAACTTTAGAGATGACGAGTATCGAGTCTGGAAGCGCTTCAAATGGCAAAACAAACAACCAAAAAAAGCAAGATGAAATTCTCCTTCAACCCTACAGCTACATCCTTGAAAATCCGGGTAAGCAGATTCGATCTCACTTGGTGAAAGCATTTAATTTCTGGTTGAACGTCCCACAAGACAAACTGTCCGTCATCGGCGACACGGTGGAGATGTTACATAACGCCAGCTTACTCATTGATGACATCGAAGATGACTCCAAACTACGCCGGGGGTATCCGGTAGCCCACAGCATTTTCGGTATTGCAAGTTCCATTAACAGCGCAAATTATGCTTACTTTTTAAGCCTCAAAAAGGCGAT
This sequence comes from Lithobius niger, assembly GCA_023313725.1. Classification (NCBI taxonomy): domain Eukaryota; kingdom Metazoa; phylum Arthropoda; class Chilopoda; order Lithobiomorpha; family Lithobiidae; genus Lithobius; species Lithobius niger. The sequence continues at coordinate 42,033 of JAHWFP010158275.1, read as the reverse complement.
TAGTTTGGATCACCCCGACATTGCAAGAATATTCACTCAACAAATGTTGGAAGCTCATCGCGGTCAAGGCATAGAGATTCATTGGAGAGATAAATTGAAATGCCCTTCAGAAGAAGAGTATAGGAAGATGGTAATTCAGAAAACTGGTGGCCTCTTTACTCTTGCTATAAAGTTGATGCAACTCTTTAGTGGAAACCAGAGTGATTTTTCTCCACTGGTCGTTGCACTTGGCCTGTATTTCCAAATCCGTGATGATTACATCAACCTGTGTTCAAAAGATTATTCGGAAACCAAGGGTTACTGTGAAGATCTGACCGAGGGTAAATTCTCGTTTCCTATTATTTATGCCATTAAAGCTAAACCTGAGGACAACAAAATCATGAATATAGTCAAACAGCGTACGGAAGACAACAACATCAAAAAATACTGTGTGGAATTGCTGGAAAAGTGTCGATCCTTTGATTATACTAAAACTGTCCTTCAAGAACTCGATGCCAGAGCTGTGGAAGAGATTGAAAGGCTTGGGGGTAATCCGAACTTGATGGCAATTCTAAATAAGCTAAGGGAATGGTAGGGCTAGTTATCGGGAAATAAGAAGTCAAAGAAAAAAGTGTAAACCATGTAATATGTTGGTGTTTAAAAGTGATTTATGGAAGTGTTTAATTCCTTGAGTCTGGGCAAGTGCTATCTAGGGGATATCAAGGCAAGTGCAACTAGTGTTTAGAAAGTGAATTATAAAATTATAGTCTGGGCAAACGCAATCTTGTAGTAATCTAGTTGCTATCTAGGATATGGGTAAGTGTAATCTAGGAGGCTAGGTATAATAATAATAATAATACCTGTATTATTCAATTTTAATGTTATTTAAAACACATAGCCAGAGATCAATCTGCCACTAAAATTAATACATACAAAATTATGTACTAATAGTCTCGAACAGTACCTCACAAAGGATTGTCGGCATTTATTTGCACTTGAAATGTTAAAAGTGAAATATTTAAAAGTGAAATTCACGTTGAATTAATTATTCGGTGACGGTTAATAATTAATCTTACTAGAAGAAGCCCGTGCTACGCACGGCTGGTCTTAGATGCACCGTTTTCAACACTAGTATGCCTTGGTTGATCGTGTTTATGTCCATGTTTCACCGAATAAAGTTTCTTCAATCAAATTTTTTGCTACACTGGCTAACAGATGCTTATTTTCGTTCTCTTCGCTCACTCAATCAGCGCATCCTGTGACTCAAATCACAGGATATACCGTTTTAAAAATTGGCACGCTCATCCATCGTTTCATGAAAAAAAAAATTTTGCTGGCTAATAATGTTGTATTCTTGCTGAAGTCCGTTGTACGCACAGGTGGTGTTGGATGCATCCTTTGCAACATTGCTACGGCTTGGTCGCTAAAGTGAATGTTCACGTTTAACCAAATCCGTGCCTACATTATAAAGCAAAGATTCACAGCCACACAATATGTACGGCAACAAGTAAACACTGAAACAATGAAAACAGGCGAGAGTGTTAGTTCTTTTGTCAGAGAAAAGTTGATATTGGCTTCGGCCACTAGGCTCTTAATAAACCCGTTGAAACCGTTGATATTGGCACATAGTTGCCTCGACTAACAATTTGCTTGCGCGGTCATCTCAGCGGCAAGTCTTAAATAACGTCATGCACGAAAGACAGGTTTTTGGAGCTTGATTTACCTAATCAAGCTCCCATATGCTATCAAGCGAAGTCGGCGTGGTATGACTCATCACCCAAGACAAGGCCACCTACAGTAAAGGCCGTATCATCTTTACCTTCCACAATGCTCCGCTAGAAGGCGAAAGAAATACTTACACGACAAGTTTGCCAAGTGGCGTCATCGGTTGGCAGAATTTGGCACCCTCGTTGGTTAATTTGAAATTTCGCCGATTGGTGTTGTCGCAAATCTTGTTACTTCCATGTTTGTTGGGGCCAATGGCCAATCTTAGTCTTGGGTGTCCATTCTTACAAAAGTGGACATTATCTATGTCTTGTAATTTAGTTTCCGGTTCCTGCTTCTAGAACTTTCCATTACCCATAATACCCTGGCTATTTCGCGGTTGTCAGGGGTTACCAAAACGTATTTAAGCAAGGGGCCAGCATGGAAAAATCAGAAAGCCTTCGGGCCAGCCACCCGGCTGGTCCTCCCTCAACCCCTGCTAGGTCTTCTGGTTAGGGGTATTTCTGGCTTATTATATAGGCCTCTAGTAGGCCCAATTGTGGTTAGGCTTTTCCCCCAACCTAAACAAACCTCTTCACCCTAACTTAACCCCAAAGTTCCCCAATCCTTTTCCCACTTTTGGTTTTCAGTCTAATTTTGGTTACGTCTCCTACAGTTAGTTATTTTTTCGTCAGGTGTGGAGGTGGCAGCACCTAGCAAACTTGCGCTTGCTTCTATGTCATTGTTGATTTTAGTTGCCTTTTTTGGTCTGACACGATACGGCCTTTAATGTAGGTGGCTTTTCCAAGACCGCTTTTCCTAAATAAATTGGACTGTGCATGCGTCAGTTGTGTTCTTTGTTGCGTCATGTATTTGTTATCTCTAATATCAACATGGCTGTCGTTGTCGATCTGACTCTGGACCACGAATGGACGCAACTCTGGACCACCTGGACTATCAAACCAGTGAATACTTATTATGAAACGTAAGTGGGATTACTCCGAACGTAAAAATTGTATTCGAGTGTATTATGCTACAATTGGCAATGTGCAATGTAGAATTTATGTTAGGATCAACATTTATTCCCGCCGATGATTTTCCCAATATAATTTCCCAAAATAATTTCGGCATGCCGCCGCTGTCCGCCGCCGTTAATTTTTCGGCGCGCCACGCCACTATGGTAGTTTTGCATTTTAATTCAAAATTTCAGTTTTAATTTTTTAACGAGTTTTTCACGATCTGAGGAACCTTAAAAACAAAAAAAGGTAAGAAAGATTAAAATCCTTGTCGGGCCAGAAGGGTACCTTAGATTTTTTTTCGTAAACAGTTCCGATAGGCGGGTTGTTATTGTCAGTTTCGTGCAAGAATTTCATAAAGAAATACATAAACTGCTTATGCAAAAAATCGCAACATTATTATTTTCATAGACGAAAGACAAAGTTCTCTATTGGGTGGTTGCGAAAGGCAGGTTGTTATTGTCAGTTTCGTGTGGTTTTGTGTGGTTTTGTTGTTATTGTCAGTTAGGTTAGGTTAGGTAAGTTTGGGGTTTTGCATTTCATACTGAGGTAGTTAACTGGTTGGGGTTTGGCATTTCATAGTGGGGCAGTTAATTGGTTAGGTTATGTTAATGATGATTTAACGAGTTTCCGCAATTTGGGATCAACTTGTAGTGCCTTCCGTGAAAATTAAAGGTAGGTTTTTTTCGAACTTCGGGCCATGTGCGTAAAGGGAACATGGGGAGAAAACGGGCTCTCGTCCGATTTTTTTTAATGGACTAAGAATTACCGGCTGAGTAATGTTGTCCTCTTCCGTTTTTGGGGGAAAAATTAACGTTTGGCCGTGGTGAAGGGCCAAAGTTAGCACCGCGCTGCGCCAGAGAGCATGAAACTGGGCGAAAGTCCGGCAAGTGAAACGCCAAACCACAACCAGTTCATTACCTCAAGTAAAATGCCGACGCCGGTTCCTAACCTAACCGACAATAACAACAAAACCACACGAAACTGACACTAACAACCCACCTATCTGAATTGTTTACGGGAACAAAATATCAGCTGAGAACACGGGAAGAAAACGGCCTCTCGTCCGTCAGCGCAAAGAGTGCGGCTTTCATTAATTTCTGACGGCCAAACGAAGCCTTTGCCCCAAACATTTTATGGGAAAATGTTGGTCAGTCGATCATTCTACGTCATTCTAGCTCAACGAGAGTTCAATCGGTTAGGAGCCATTATTCTTCCCATAAACCGCGTTGTTCCCTCTATTGTTTATTTTACTATCGAAAGTGATCGTGGAATGAATTTATAATTCTGTCTTTATTCCGTTAGCTACGCACCTAGTATGCGCTATCCCGTTGTCTCACACGTTTGTCGAATTGATTACACTACAACAAACTGTTACACTAAATAATCGATTATACGATAATTACCTGATTAGCAGGAGCCACATAACTACACGAATTGCCAATACGCGTAGAATCCTAGGACAGCCTTCCTGCGAACCGTAAAGTAGCCGCCATTTTTTTTTCATTGATTCGCCAATAGCCCAACAACAGATAAAATTCCGTTTTCCGTGCATGTTGTCAAAACCTGAAATAAGCTGGGACAGTTCCGGTTCAACTTTTTTTCATACAGAAACATAATTGGCAAAAAATTTTAGTCAAGGACCTACAACCCTTCATATGCAAACGATTTAGCCATAAACTGTTCAATAAGAACGCCTACATTATGCTGGCACGTCTTCTAATCGAAATCATGAAAAATCGACTAATATTTCAGTCACTTACGGCCATAAGACAAGGGTGATAGGCATGACCCGTTCAAATAAACGACTGGAGTGGGACGAAACGTCATTTAACAATAGCTCACGACGCAAGCCCTTTTTTCTCCCCGACTGTATTTCAATAACTGTTTTATGCATTACATGCATAAGCAGTTAAAAAAGGTAAGAAAGATTAAAATCCTTGAAATGGCAAAACGAAATTCAAAACAAAGAAATGTGCTGAAGTACTTACTCGTCATAGTGTGCTACATATTTTTCACATTCGTGCAATGAGATTGGAGGTGTTAATGTTTTACACTTTTAACAATCTCCTGCTACAGCTCAGCCACCAGCCCACATTCGGTTTGCATGCATAGCATTCCCATCAAAGACCAAAGCCATTTTATTTCGAACAACAATAAAAATTCCTAAATACTGTGATCATTCTGACTACCATGGACCTCGTCACAAAATATGTGTAGAACAGTGTTTTTAGTTGTTGTTGTTTCAAAATCAAGCTCCATAGATCACAGTTGTGTTCTTGTTTTTCATTCGGTACTGATCGCTCAATACAAAGCGATGCCAATAACTAAAGAAATTGAGAGGTAGGGGAGGGGGAGGAGCAGTGCGCTTGTTACAATTAAGCGTATGATTATGTATTGACTGAACCTAAAAGGTAAATTCTCTTTTTTTTTTTGCTGTTTGGTATGGACACTGAATCAATTTCTTGCAAAATGTTGCAAAAGGGGGAAAGACAAGGAAAGGGAAGTGGCAGTATTTAATTCAACTACCCATTAAAATTCAACTACGTGTAGCAAAGGACAGGAAGGGTAGAAGAGCCTTTTGGATGTGTCCTCCAAATTTCCCATCCCCTCTAGTGATATTAATTTAACAACGCTAAACAAATTGTATTATGATTGGCTATCAAACTGGCTGAATAAGGAATTTTCGTTCGCTTCTCTGCCGGACGTAAATAAATTAACTGAATAAAAAACATCTTCGGCGTTTAGAAAAAAAGCATTGCAGCTTGTATCCCCACTGAATTCACAGCGGTGTAGGTACATAAATAATAATAAAAAAAAAGGATTGAACTTCACTCTAAGTCAAGGAGCATTATCAACCCCGAAGAGGAGGAGAGAAGACGACGACTGGGACAATTGACTGTAGAAATCCAAGCGGAAAACCCATGATCTTTGACATGTCACAATCAACACGATCAATAAGACCGGCCGGCCAAATGCCAAACTTTTAGTGAGCCACCAATGCTACATTTCGCAACGTATACTGCATAATGATTTTTTGTTTACAAAGATATTAATGCTTGTTGCCGTCCACTTCGAAACAATTCAGATCAGTTTAAAAGCCTGCATCACGAAATAAATACGCCTTTCTATCGTTTCAGGATGCCCATTTCGAGTTCGACATTAACAACGTAGCTTAATTTGTTTTAAAACTATACCAGTTTGGCTGAAACACGGATTCTTTCTTTTTACCCATAAACAATCATTGGAGCGGCGAAGCAGTAACATAGGGGCTTGGACAAAGTTTATCAAAAAAAATCTGGAATCAGACACGGGTTGAGGAACCATCAGGGTGAAAAAATGGGGCAATAGCCAAGAGCCAACAACAACGAGTCCAAAAGGCAACGTAAATAGGATTGCATCCGTACTTATTTAACAACAATGAGGTCATATTTGGTTTATGACGTCATAGTTTGTTCATGCAAAATTTATTTTACGCCGTTAAAAGTGATTGCTGATGATAAAGATGTGGCTTCAGTAGCAGACATGTGTCTGTTTACTATCGGCAACTAAAAGCATATTTTGTAAGGTTGGGCCGATCAGGAACCCCGATCTGATCTTTACCGATCTGTATTGCTCACGATCTTTACCGATATGTACTGAAATCGGGGGCGCTACATAAAACCCAGATAGATAGGTAATAATCCAAATTGAAGATATTTTCACTTCTCGTTGACCGATTTTCACATTTGAATACACCATGTTGAAGGTTTTTCATCAGCTTTTCAATGGTCCAAACCCCAAGCAGCTGTCTCTTATTGTTTCCAAATTACAAGGTAACATGTTACATTTTACTGTGGTTTGGTGTTTTAAATTGATTTTAGCATGTACAATATTAATTTAAACCAATATTTATTTAATAATTATGTGCATTTAGGCCTATCCAATAGTTTCAATATTCATTTCCTTATAAAGACGTACGTCAGTTTTACAATTTTGGTAATTGGGAACTGGGATTGGTCATCGGGAATTGGTATCGGTGATCAGGATGAGGATTTGGTATCAGCCATTTTCGTTTAATGATCGGCTCGGGTAGAAAAACTTAAAGGTTAAAGGATGAGAGTCCACCATTCATAGAGACAAAGATGCATCAATAATGTATTCGTGATACTGACTAGCTAAGTAGCTAGCGACCTTGGTGGCCTTACCTTGATTGAACGATGTCAATTCTTTCAAAGGTGACCTGTTTTGGAAACTTGACGGCTTCATTATAACAGCCTTAGTTTTGGGTGAATTACAGCTACGCCACATGCTCATTTCGCGGAATGTTTGAGCATTCTGGATTTGAAAATAAATGTTTTGAATTAGGAAGGGGGAAACCCAGCCAACAGCAAATAAAGCGAAGCACGCTCAATTATGTCGAGAGTGGAAATGACGAGAGCCCTAGTTAATTTTGACGAAAGTTTGATTTGCCAGGCAGGGCAGCAAACACATAATACGTGCACCCAGAATGACGAAAACGTTCATGTAATTGTTTACCCTGCATAAGTAGTACTTGCATCAACGCACTGTAATTATTATTAGTAGTAAAAAACGATGAAGCATATAAACTACGGAAGTAAGCCTTTAAAAAAACATGATGCTCCAAAGGATACAAGAAAAAGACATGTAAGCCATCAGCGTCGCAATACGTGTAAAATAATCTCCAGCTTCCCAAAAGCCATGCTGGAGCGTCTTTTACACGTATTGCGACGCTGATGGCTTACATGCCTTTTTCTAATATTTGTTCCTTTAGAGCTTTAAGTTTTTTAAGAGTCCTCAAATCGCATTTTACCTTCGAGAGGTAGCAGAAGGACTCAAAAAGGTAGCAAAAATACTTTCTCACCCTCCTCCAGATTAACGAAAATCATAAGTAGGGGTAATGATATCACTTTCGGTCTACCACCTTGGATGACGTCACTTCCGATATGACGTCACTTCCAGTCCGCCATCTTGGATGACGTCATTTTCGGTCTTGGACAACGTCACTTCTGTCTTCCATTGTATAGTCCCCCAATGCTGCCATGGAAGTTTGTTTATTTGTATTTTTACTGCAGCTCAATATCCTTTCGTGGAGCAAGTTTTGTTTTATTAAGGATTTATAGTGGTTTGGGGCTACAGTGAAACCAAAAACCACTTTTAATTCTTGATGTTACGTAGTCAGCCATTATGCTGTTGTGTTTCAGTTTAGTTGATCGATTATCGCAAATAATGAGCACCGGACTGAAAAAAAATGCCTCGTTGTTGCACACGGAAATAAATTCTCTGGGTGCTCACTGCTCATTCGTGAAAATCATTACCGTTAGCGAGATTAAATACAGAAATATGTTACACTCCATTTATACACGACTGTCTTGCAGTAAATTTCATGAGCAGCCTAGCACCACACAGCCCTAAAACACCCCAACTTTCACCCGTTTCGCTGGCTCTGGCAGGACCTGACGTTGACAGGCTCACACTGCTGCCCCGTTCTCTCTCTCCACCCCACGCCACCCACACTGCCTCCATCCTTTCAGTAGTTAATAATGCAAAATGTTGCCTCGTTATTTCTTGTTTCTTTTGCTCACTCTTTGCATAGAATGTCATTTTGTGGTTGACTGGTAAACGCTGCAAGGTTTAGAGATGGCTAGTGGCAGATAATGGTGAATGCCACAAGCCTTCTGATCTGATGAATGCAGGCAATGCGTGAATGCTGCAGAGATATAGGAAAGAGGACCACGGGTGGCAGGTGAATGCTATAGCGCTGCTGACCAATCAGATGAGGGCACCGTTTGAATGTGTAGAACTAGAGGGTGGATGGTTGCGGGTAATGCTGCAGGGCTACAAACTGGGTGGTGGACAGGTGAATCCCGCAAGCTGACAAATGAATGCTGTAGGACAGCGTGCAGGCTGGTTGCAGGTAGTTTGTAAATGCTGAAGTACTGTAGGGCAGTAGGTGGTCACCAGTGCATAAGATGAATGCTGCAGGGCTGCAGACGAGGCAGTAAGTTGATGAGCTATATCGGTGAATTGCACGATTATAAAGGTGTATTAGAACAGGTTTAGGTAATTGATGATATACGTAATAATAAACATACAAACAAGCTTGTTTGTTTGAAAGACTATTATCGCTAGCAATCTCATAACCGCTCAGTCCGTCCCCTGTCCATCAAGTTCTCGTCAGGGAGGGTAAGGAGTCATTGTTAGCATGCATGTCAAAGCAGTGTTCAGAAAAAAAATCCGTTCACTTTCCAAGTGGTGAGAGCAGTTTGAGAGCGTCGTCTTATACGATAGTCTCCCTCCTAATAGCTGAATGTGTTCCACTCTCTGATTGGTTAAAGCGATATCGCCTTCTGATTGGTTATATGTCGAGTAGATATTTCGAAGGACGAAGATAACGTTTCACTGGAATTAATGAACCCGTTGTATGACACTGTCCCGTTTTAAACCAAATATAAGCAAGCTAATCTGTGTAAACTCAAGTAAATAGACCAATAGCACTTACGGCCATGCCTTGCAAGATTATGGAGACAGTTGTGTGCAACATAATGCTACAATATGTAAACAGATTAAAACGTATTAGCAGTGATCAATTTGGTTTCCTACTGGGCCGTTCCTCGGCACATCACTTCTTCTAGTGTTGGATAAATGAACTGTAGCCCTCAAACATGGCGTATATCTTCAGACATCATTCTTTTCGATTTTAAAAAGACATTTGAATCAGCTGTATATAGCAAACTCTTTTTAAAATTACAAGCATACGGCTTCTGTTGACCTTTCTTAAACTGGATTTGTGCGTTGGTCACCGGCAGAACCCAACAAGTAGCTATCGGCATGTGTAAATCGGCCGAGTCACATGCAGTTAGTAGGGTGACACAAGGTTCTGTGCTTGGTCCTTTACTTTTTACTTTATTTTTAAACGATATGACTTGCAACCCGACAAACACAGACTAAGTTTAATTTGCGGATTACGTAAAGCTGCTCTTGGCGATTATTCGTATTCTTGAAAGTAAGTAATTGCAGTCGGAGATTGAATATGTCTTGGGTTGGGCAGGAGGCCGTCAATTAACCATATCGCACGTTAAATGCAAGGGCTTTCATGTTGGGAGTCAGAAACATACGTCCACTTACATCATAAATGATGAAGTTTTACCCAGTGCACATGTCGAAAAAGACCTTGGTGTTTCGTTTGTGGCTTACTTGAAATTCTCAACCCACTGTAACCATGTGGTGTCGGTAGCAAACCGCAGATGTTACTAAAAACTTAGACTAATACCAGTATAAAAATATAGATTACAACAGGAGCTTTCGCCCAGTCTTACTGAGCATTCTCAGCTGCCGCATATTTAAACCTAGAGTCTCCCACTGTTGATAAGCAACTGCAAGCCATGCAGAGCAGGCTTCCCAACAACCAAGCATCTCACAGAAACCAACATTCTTTTCACATCTGGTGGGAGGTTTGACTATGTGGCACTTGAGAATGCTTAGTAAGATTGGGCGAAAGCTTCTGTTTTAATCTATATTCTTTATACTGTGATTAGGCTGAGTTTTTAGTTTCATGAATTTATAGTTTGTGTGGTATAAACTGTAGATCTGACATGCAGCGTTGCTTTAAGTCAGGAAATGTTAACACTAAATCATGGTCTATAAGGTTTATGTCCACCCTTTAATGGAATATGCTAGTCCGGTATGGTCTCCAAATCTTTTAAAGGACATTGACCACTTAGAAAGTGTCCAGCGGCGTTTTACTAAATCATTACAAAAGATGAGAGACTTGCCATGCTGTGGCCGTCTCAAGAAACTTCGACTCGACTCGCTGGAACTTCGAAGGCTGAAGGGTAGATCTTACTCTAGCATTTTAGATCATACATGGGTTCTTATCGATTGAGCTACCCTTCTTCGAGTTAAGTCCTGTATCCTGGACGAGGAGCCACAGTTACAAATTAATCATCCCGCATGCACTACAGAATTGTACACATAATTTCTTTGCTATTAGAATTGCCCGAGTTTGGAACTAATTGCCGAGTGCCGAAACATCTGCATCCTCTGTAAATAGTTTTAAATGGTTGTTTCACTGTCGTCATTTAAAAAAAAAATTCTGAGCACTATACATGCACACTAATTAATTCACTGATTCGCCTTTGTTGCTGCTAATTCTGAGGTCGTCTAAGGATATGTTTTATTATATCAAGACACACGCTAGTGTGTCGCACACCAAGATAAAACTGTAACATCCGGATAAATAAATATATATATATATATATATATATATATATATATATATATATATATAAACATGGCGACCACTATACACGTTGTGTCTTTACAGCAAAGGTAGTTTGGCTGTTTTCAGCCATCTGAGGATGAAAAACAATACGAAAGAAAAGGCTGAAACTTGTTGGATCGGGAGACTTAGGTCGCCTGACAACATAAAAGTCACTATTAATGACGCAGCTTACCGTTTTCTTGTTGAAAAAATGAGGTGAATAACGTTGATATTTGCCTAATTGCTACTACTAGTAACGCTTTTTTTTTATTACGAAAATAAATTCTTCCATACGGTGAATAAAGCTGGTTCTTAGCTCATTTAACAGGTATTGGTCTGTAGATGTGCCCTTTTCATATGGACCTTTCTGATTGGTCAAGTGGTTCAGGGGTTAGGGAGCTCCAAACGTCCAAATTGATTGTTTTACATTGTTTTATATATTGTTATTATGCAACAATGCCAAAATGAAAATTAAATAAATCCGTGCATTTGTAAGGAGATATTGCAATCTAAACCAAAGACAGTTACTAAAAAAACGTCAAGTATGCCGTATGCCGTTTACGTTTTAAATATATGATACGTAAAGCACAACAGCACTTAAACAGATGCAATTTTCTCAATTGTACATTTGATTATTTCAATTAAAAATCATCCAAATTTTATCCGTGTACATTTTAACAAGTAAAGTGAAACTTCAATCATATAACCCCGTTTTTTACGGCACACTTGACGTTTTTGTTAGTATTCCGTGTACCTTTTGTACGGCTATGGCGTCGTGCTACAAATGTTTATGCATGCATTGTTGCTGGCCACTTTGAAACAATTCAACTCAACTCTGAAAGCCTGCATTTACGAAATAAATACGCCATCCTATCGTTTCTAGCTTAGTTTGGTTTAAATCTATATGCGTTTTGCTGAAACACGGATTCCTTCACATATATATTTATTGAGAGCCGTGGCCCAGAGCCGTACGCCCTGCTTAGCACGAAACACTAAATGTCAAATACCGAACACAGAATACAAAGAATACAAATGCCAAGTGCCACACACTACACACACAAAGAGTTTTGGCGAGCGTTAACCGCACCCGGTCATCTGCCCGACTTAGGCCTAAGGCCCTAACAACCGCCGCAACACTGAACTTATTAGCAAAGACATAACACGTGCACGAAGAATGGATCTGGAGTTTGCTGAGTAGCATTGTTCCCAAATTACAATGGTTAAAACAATGTAAAACAATTAAAATGATTGTTCAGGGACCCGTAACTCCGAGCGTTAGGACTTCGGGCAGATGACCAGGAGATGACTCCGGAATGGATCGACCAATCGAAAAACTGGTTTCTCTGAGGATGAAGCCCAGGGAAATTTCTGGCTAAGATTATGTTTCAGATTTTAGGTAGGTGCAGTAGTTTTTTCTGAAACCGTGTCATACAAGAAGAACTACAACAACAAGTGAACAGTTTTCAAATTTACGTGTGACTCCCTACTTTTACTCTTGCACGGAATTGCATAAAAGTTGGTATAAAGTTGGGAAACGTTGCTATCTACTATCTGGCCAAATTTGGTCGAAATATATTGAATAGAAACGGAGAAATTAATAGTTTTAGTTTTGCTGGAGAGAGGACTTCAATCATATACTATATGCACGGCTATCGCCGTGTATGATAAATTGTAAAAAAAAAAAAACCGCCAAGTTTCAGCCATTGAACGTCCGTGATATCAAAATCGAGCCTAGTTTCTACTCATCAGACATACAACGCAACTTTAAAACTTGGCGCATTGCAAGCCTTTTTTTTTTTTACTTGAATAGTTCGGCTATATCTTATTATTTCGAGTAAATATACGTACAGTGAATTTTAACGAAATAATGTAAAGATTTTTTTTGTTACAATACCGTTTGTTTGATTCAATTTACAATAAATTTTTACAACTGAGATGGTGGCGTTTTGTTGAAGTACTGCACATTAGCGTGCTGTACTGTAAACTGTAGCTTTTAGTGTGTTGTATAACGCAGTATTGTTTGTGAACCCTTCCTGACGTTACGAAAATCGGAACCTCCGCGATTTGCTACTGGGTTTTGCAATTCGTAAATAGTTTTTCTTTACCGAGAGTCCGAGTGACCGATTGATCGTTTCAACTATGATGTCATTTCACTTCGTGTGCGCGAAACAATAATGGAACAGCAACAAGAACAACAACAATGATCTAGCGTTTATTTTTATGCTGGTTGTTTGTGCATTTTGGGTCTTCCAAACGAAAGGCTTGCAATGCGCCCAGTTTTAACGTTGCGTTGTATGTCTGATGAGTGGAAACTTGACTCGTTTTTGATATTACGCACGTTCAATGGCTGAAACTTGGCGGGTTTTTTGCTTACAATTTATTGTTTTTGGTTTAGATATCTGGACTTTTGGTAGCTGTGCCTAACGTTATTTTTTTTGTTGTTGTTGTTATTTATGATATTCCGGATTCTTTACATTTTTGGTTGTAACCTTGCTGAAGCTTTACTTCTGGACTTTGCAACATTTTTGGTGTTGACTTTTGTGTAGATATTAGTTCTTTTGGTAAGTGATTTCATTTTATGATTTTGTGGAGTTTGGATTTCGTAAGTCAAATACTTTCTTTAAAAGCAAATTATGAATGACTAATTACTCGCAGAAAGGAACCAAGTAATTATTTTACAGAAATTGCACGTTTCAGAAAAATGGTAAAAATATTTAACTACAGGAGTAAGGTTTCACGTGGAGTAAACAGTACAACAACACTGCAGTATACGAAACCTTACAGGAAAGTTTATTTGTGTTCCTTTGCTGTTTTGACTTCGGATCAGTTCAACCTTTCATTAAGCATCAAACGAGTTGGTATTTATTTTCTAATGTTGTTTGTTGATGGATCTGACGGATTTTGTTATTTTCCAATAACAATGCAACTTCTATTTAGTATGGAGGAGTTACGCAAGCCAGATATATGCCGTGGCAGCAGATCATTTGGTGGTTTCTTTTACGCCATGTTTTATTGAAGCTATGCACTTGGTTTTCGGCAAAGATTCTGGTTTAGGTATCAGTTGTTGTGGTAAGTGACTTTATGATTGTTGGTTTTATAATTTTGTTATTTTCTAGTCGAATAATTTCCTTTAATGCAAACTAAAAATAACTAATTACTCGCAAAAAGGAGCCAAGTATTAATTCTACATATTTCAGATAAATGATACTCATGTTGTTGTTTGTTGACTGTTTGTTTATGGGTATGACAAATTTTCTTTAGCAATAACAATTTAACTTACTATGTAGTAGGGAGGAGTTATGCTACGCCGATATGTGGCTTTACAGTACGTCATTTCCGGTAAAGCGGCCAGCGTTTAACATGCGCCTGCAAATAAACGAGAACGCGACTGACACAATGCTTTTAACAAGACCGAACAATACTTTTAGGGTTACGAACAATGCTTTAACAATCCATAGTCCCCTAACGCGCCAGTTAGCTCACTAACCCAAGGACCCTCCATTCCCAAACCACCAAAGGTATGTAGAATTAATGTCACCCAATGCTCACAGCATTTCATTTCATTTCAAAAGCTCTTCTGAGTCGTTCACAATCGGCTTCTTGTCTATGGAAATTAACATGACTTCCGGGCCACTAGTAGCTAGCTAGTTAGCTAGCCAACGCATTATCAACGGTCTTTGGTAGCAATTTTTTCCTATAGAAAGAGTTGTCCGACAAACCAAAATCGTTGCCCTACATTATGGGGACGTAATGCCTGATTGTCCAACAGACTTGCAGCCGTTTTTGTCGCATGCAAGTATTTTATCCAGCTACTCTTTGTAGTCTATAAAACTTTTGCTTCAGATAAAGACACATGCTTACGCTTGCCGCCTTCATGCAACAACAACAATGCAACAACAATGAAACAATAACTTGGCGGCGACACGCTAGCGCGTGTCTTGATACTAAGAAATACTGATCATATGAAAAAAGGTGACTGCTGTCCTCAAAATGTAACGAAAACCAACAACAAAAAAAGGAAATGGACCAAAAAACAAGATTGGTGTTTCCATGTCATAATTGCTAAAAAAAAAAAAAAATGGATTTCATGAATTTCGACCAAAATTATCTGATATCTGCCCCAAAAGAAAACTTTTTAAGGAATCCCGCCAAGCTTTTCGGCCTTGTTGAAGTCATGATATTAAACGCCAAGCTCTTTTGTCAAGCTAATCCCACCGACTAAGACTTCAACCGTTAAATGAAATAACTGAAAATTGCGCAGTAAGCAATTTTCATATATTTCATTTAACCTTCGAACTATTACTCGGTGGGATTAGCTTGGCGAAAGATCTTGGTGTTTGATATCACGACTTCACACGGCCGAAAAGCTTGGCGGGATTCCTTAAACTGTTTTGTTTTGGGGTTGATATAGCTTTACATTTACTCATTTTCATTTTTTATCCTATGTTTCTCATTTTACACATTTTACGCCAAATAACAGTAGTTCGTCCGATCGTAGACATCCGATTGTTAAAAGATATTGTTGATGAAAAAAAGGCGGCGGTGTATTTTAGTGTATTTTGGTGTCATATTGTTGGTTGGTTGTTGTATTTTTTGTTAGGATGGGCGTATGGCTACGGACCAGGGGTCACAATAAAAGCAATCAAGCCGCCTCACAAGCAGACTGTGTCTTTTAACTGAAACAACCTCATACCTGATTTCAGCATACTGGTGTAAATTTCCCATGTGGTAGAAATCTTTGCAAATCGTTTGAATCAGGTATCTTGGGTATCTCCAGTACCGAAGAAAACTTCAACATTAAAGTGTGGGAACGTCTCTTTCATGGAGAAAAAGGACCCTCAATAACGTTGATTTGTGTTACTGGCTAGCTAAGGACAAGGCTCCCATGTTAATTCTCATAGGGTATAAAGACACGTCTACAGCTTGTTAGGGAAAGTTCACCTATCTCAATTTTGACACACAGGTAAAGAGTAGTACGGGAAAGTGTCTTTTTCTGAAATGGGGGTTGTATCTAGAAGCACGTGGCTGTGAAATGGCGCGTAAATGCAAAATTTTTGTTGTAACCATTGTTTTTATTGTCATCCAACATTCTATCATAACACGCTTAAGTGTTATACGCGCATCCTTTCTATACGTCATTGTCGGAATACATTGTTGGTGCAAAGAGGCAGTTCATTGTTCGGTTCATTATAGTCATTTTTTGTAGTTTCTGTTTGGGGCATGAGGCTTCGGGGC
The DNA here is from genome assembly GCA_023313725.1 of Lithobius niger. Classification (NCBI taxonomy): domain Eukaryota; kingdom Metazoa; phylum Arthropoda; class Chilopoda; order Lithobiomorpha; family Lithobiidae; genus Lithobius; species Lithobius niger. Next base: position 25,836 of record JAHWFP010158275.1, on the reverse strand, counting down.
AAGTTAATCGCATCGCGTAATAGTTCGAAGGTTAAATGAAGTCTTCGTTTAAAGTTTTCATTTAACTTCCAAAGTATTATTCGGTGCAATTAAGTTTGAGAAGGTTTTGGTGTGTTGATATCACTCCTTTGAAGGGCCGACCCATTCGGAACTTGGCGGCCCTTTTTGCCAGTTTTGGTTTTTGATATGATATCACTCCTTTTTTTTTAAATTGTGTATTTACTCAACTCCACTACCGTGCAGATTTGTAATAAGTGCCAAGTCAATAAGAAATTGGTTTTCAAACACTTTGCTACTACCTTTTGCGTTTAGGCCGAACCTTTCTCAACTCAGTCACCTTTTCATAGATTTTTGGTTTGGTTTTAATTTTGTTGTAATTTGTTTTATTTAGTTAGTTTTGGTGTGTTGTTATCACTCATTTGAAGGACCGAACCACTCTAAATTTGGTGGCCTCTTTACCAATTGTTGGCTTTGTTTATTTTGCTTTGTTTTTACAGTTGGTTTATTTTTCGCGAATTGGACGTGAATAAAATTTCTTTGGCAACGTTGTTTTAGATTTATCGTGATACACTAGTGTGTGTCTAGGCACGCACGTCAGTATACACGTTGTCATTGTCCGAACTTTGGCCGTCCAATGAGAGACGATGCCAACAATACTAACAATGGTTATAACAATATTTTCGTACTTACGCGCCCTCCCACGCCATCCCCGTTACGCCCCCAGCCTTCAAACCATTAAAGGTACGCAGTTCGTAATGTACTGCACCAAATCATTCAATTTCATAGCTGGAAGCCTTCCCGTTATCTCGGTATCGATCAATAATCACCATGTGGGATTTAACATGGGGATGAGCGGACTAGCTAGTAAATATAACATATTTTCAACGTTATTGAGGGTCAGATTTTGCATTGAAAGCAGCTTACCTGGCATTCCTACACGAGTTAATTTTTGTCATGTGGGTCATTGCTTTCGATTTCAACACAATTTAAGCTTTTGTACAGCATTATTATTTTTCCCCAAGTACCTGAAATGTGCCCAACATTCAAGATATAAGACACTGACGCTATGGCGTCGCGCTACAATGGTTTACAACCTCGACAATTGAATTGATGTGATGTTTGTTGTGATGTTTGTTACCTAACTTGGCGCGACAGACTAGCGTGTGTCTAGATCCGGCTCATATCTACTACATTAATTACAAACAAAAAAGTAAAGTGTGCCGTAAAAAAGGGGTTATATGATTGAAGTTTCATTTTACTTGTTAAAATGTACACGGATAAAAATTGGTGATTTTTAATTGAAATAATCAAATGTACAATTGAGAAAATTGGATCTGTTTAAGTGCTGTTGTGCTTTACGTAACGTACATGATTGGTAAAGCACAACAGCACTTAAACAGATGCAATTTTCTGAATTGTACATTTGATTATTTCAATTAAAAATTACCAATTTTTATCCGTGTACATTTTAACAAGTAAAAAGAAACCCCTTTTTTTATGGCACACTTGACATTTTTGTTTGTAATCCGTGTACCTTTTTTACGGCTATGGTGTCGCGCCATAAAGGTTTATGCATGCAGTCGATTGTTAAATGCACGAAGAATGGAGCTGGAGATTGCTGAGTGGCATTGTTCCCTAAATACAATGGTTAAACAATGTAAAACAATCATAATGATCGTTTAGGGTCCCGTAACTCCGGAATGGATCAGGCTGGCTCAGATCATGTTTCAGATTTTAGGTAGGTGCAGTATCTTTTTTCTGAAACCGTGTCAGCCAAGAAGAACAACAACAACAACAACAACAAGAAGAAGTGAACAGTTTTCAGATTTACGGGTGGCTTCCTACGTTTACTCTTGCACGGAATTACTTAAAAGTTGCTACCTACTATCTGGCCAATTTTGGTTGAAATATATTGAATAGAAACCGAGAAAAGTTGCTACCTACTATCTGGCCAATTTTGGTTGAAATATATTGAATAGAAACCGAGAAATTAATGGTTTTAGTTTTACTGGAGAGAGGACTTCAATCATATATGTATATATACACGGTAGCGCCGTGTATGATACCGTAAGGTATCAAGGACCAGCAGCAGCAGCAGCCAACAATTAAATTAAATTTACCGATACAATATAACGTGTTTTTCATGTTTATGTTTATGTTTATTGAGCTTAATAGGTCATTACACCATTCGCTCACTCTAATGCTAAACTAAAACCTACCAACCAGACAGCCATTGCACCCAAGCAATCCCGGTCGCACCCTGGAAGCGAGGCGAGCAAGCAGTGAGGCGTTACCTTAAAAAAAAAAAAAAAAAAAAAAAAAACCCTTCATCTGTTTTTAATTCTTGGTGCGCGTGTGATGTTTTTGCTACGGTGCATAACAATTGTGGGTGCACTTGTTATGTATCTCAAACTTTCATCTAAAACAGTTCATACTTAATGGGTAAAATGAAACACCCCGTGTTTCAGCTAAACGCGTATAGTTTTAAACCAACTAAGCTACATTCTTAATTTCGAGAAGCCTCGAAATTGGCAGCTATTAACGATAAAATAGTCTATTTGATTCGTAGATTTAGGCTTTCTGAGCTGAGCTGAATTGTTTCAAAGCAAGCAGCAACAATCATTGCGTGCGTGACCGTTCATTCTCCGTAAATAAACAACAATTAAAATTGTAACAAATTATATGACGACAATGTACCTCATTTTGTTGTGAAGTGTGCCATTGTCGACGTTTTGAGTTTCGCTGGACCCGTGCATGCTGGACGATGGTTGAATTTCCAGAACTTAGCTTGTCCCGGTGTTTTCTTCTAGTTTTCATTTAACCTTCGAACTATTGGTTGGTGCAATTAACTTGGCTAATAGGATTAACCTTGGTGGCCTTTCCCTGTTGAATGATATCACTACTTTCAAAGGTCGACCCTTTATGGAAAATTGGCGGCTTCGAAACAAGTCTTCTCGTGCCGCCATCTCGAATCCTAGCTTTCGTGGTTGCTGTACAGCACAAATGAACCACCTTGTTAAATCCCATAGGGTGATAACGGGAAGGCCTCTAGCTATGAAATTGGACGAATGGGTGCGCTACAATACGAACTGCGCACGTTTTATGGTTTGAAGCCTGGGGGCGTAACGGGGATGGCGTGGGAGGGCGCGTAAATACGAAAATATTGTTATAACCATTGTTAGTATTGTTGACATCGTCTCTCATTGGACCGCCAAAGTTGGGACAATGAGTACGTGTATACTGACGTGCGTGCATAGACACAAACTAGTGTATCACGATAAATCTAAACAACGTTGCAAAGAAGTTATATTCACGTCCAATTCACGAAAAATAAACCAATTGTAAAAACAAAGCAAAATAAACAAAGCCAAAAACTGGTAAAGAGGCCACCAAGTTGAAAGTGGTTCGGCCCTTCAAAGGAGTGATATCACCACACCAAAACTAACTAAACAAAACAGATTATAACAAAATTAAAACCAAACCAAAAACCTATAAAGAGGTCCATTCTAAGTTGAGAATGGTTTGGCCTATAGGCAAAAGGTAGTAGCATTGTTGAAAACCAATGTCTTGTTGACGTGGCACTTTATTACACATCTGCGCGGTAGTGGAGTTGAGTAATACACAATTTAAAAAAAGGTGTGATATCATATCAAAAACCAAAACTGGTAAAAAAGTAAAACCGCTTAATAGTTCTAAGGTTAAATGAAAACTAGAACATTGCTACTATCGGCAGCAATGTTCACGTTTTCATTTAGTCTCCTAAGTTTCACTTCCGTGTTACCCTGTTATCATTTATTAGTCATTACTCTAAGCTAAGGAATTCTTAAGAAATGAACGAAGTACTAAATAAATGCACGTCATACTAAGTGTAAGGTTATTTCACAAGTTGCAACAATAAAACTTATTGTTTTGTCCCTTCCTGTACAAATTGTGTTGTACCGACTTTCTTTTAAGTCACAAACTGTACTTTTTCTTTCTTTAGCAATACGCAAAGGAAAACTAGTTGTGGTTTTGTCATGGTGGTTTTTTTTTTTACCCGATTAACCCGATTTACGATTTTTACATAAGATCGCAAATCAGGAATAGTAAAAAAAAAGTTTTATTTCATAAGCTTCATTTTCACCTGAGGAGTAATGTGCGTGTAACAACGGAGTTATTACGGGATTTTTAGTTTCGTATTTATATTTATTTATTTTTGTTATTGTTTTTCCGGGAAAAAAAAATGTTTTTCTTAACTATGGATAATAAAAAAAAAAGTTTAGGGATCTTCTAGGGGAGGAACGCGCCGTGATTTCGATGGCAAACGCTTGTTGGCATCTGGCAAAATTGCCTACTATTAGGCATGCTGAGCTTGCGGAATTGGACGTGGGAGCGTACGCAAAAGCAGCAGGAAGCGGCCATGAAGCTACATCTATCGGCCGAAATGAAAATGAATTAACAAACTCGAAAATCACGCAACACATTCAGCCATAGGAATGGGAAACATGGCGCCATCTATGGACTGAAACTGTAATTAAAGCGAGGCAACTGTAATTGATGGAATAGAAGACTTGATAATCTAAAAGTGCACTGTGCTATATAGTGTCCGCAGCGTATCATGAGTTCGCCCCACAATGGGCACAGATAATCGATTGTATGATTTTGGTAGCAGAGTGCCTTGCTGATATCCAAAATAGTTACAAAAACGAAGTCGTTCCCCGATTAAAGCAACCCTCTCCAGGAAGACGTAGCCAATCATAAAATAACTGAAGGACTCAAGATACGCTGCGCACACTTTAGTGCTTCGTAAACCGAGTTATTGTCACGAGTCACGCTTTCTGTTACCACTCTCTCTAATTATTACATACGTGTAATGTATGAGTGAGTGTACAAAAGTTAGGACCACGGATAATTGACTATCCTGGTTAGGTAAGGCCAGTGCTCAATGCTAGGCAACGGAGCAGGAAACAGTGACAGATTTTCGCGACACGCTGTCATGTATGATGTCTCACACGTTGTTCGCACCATTTTTGCGTGTTGTCCGACAGGTTTCCGAGTAAAATAGCGATTGTTGGATTGATTTTAGTGCGATAGTAAAACCTCTCGATAAAGTAATAAAAGTAACAATGCACTTTTCTTATCTCTCAAACACCATTTTGAGACGTCGGGAAATTTATCGTTCGTTTGAAATAATTTCTATGAGCTGAGGCTACAAGTCTGAGATGCTCGTTGAGTTTAGAAACTGCTCACTGAATACTTAAGCAAGAAAGTTGTGGACTGTGCAGATCACATGCGTTTACTAAGAAGACAATGGAAACCTCTTTACTTTACTCACTTTATTTCAAGTGTATACTGAATCGTTCTTGTCAAGGTTATAATCATGAAGGTTGGAGATATTTTATCCTTAAATAATTAGTGGGAGTCCCACTGTCGGATAATAACTCCTGGTATATTTTTTGTGCTGCTGTTTAAGGGCCCCCGCGCACACAGCGACCAAGCTGCGCGGCCAGGTCGCGGTGGCCAACGAGAATGCTTACGGTGTATGTAGCAACACGCACTTGTCCGCAGTGGCCAACCTGTCGCCACGACCACTGGAATCACGGGCGGCGTACAGGCGACCACAAGGCGACCATACTTGCAACGGGTTCATTTTTCAAGAATTATCAATGAAAAACGGACGTGGCTGCGCGGCTCGTCGCTGTATTTTTTGGCCGCCACGACCACTGGCCGTGCGACCTGGCCGCTCAGTGCGCGGGTGCCCTACAAGATGGTATGGGCACAACCTTCTTCTGATCTAGAATAAAATTTAATTTTTTTTCTGGCTTTCATAAAGCGTTACAGCACAATATTATGAAGCACCGTCAAGTTGAACATGTCGCTTTATTATGTCAAATTAGTAGAAAGTCAAACTAAGCCCGGGGAGAATTCGCGTCTGTGTACACTCACAAACAACCAGAAAACGTACGTGCTCCACTAACTATGCAGCATTACAAATGTGAAACCACAAATCTCTTCCCCTCCTATGCCACGAATCCTCCTAAATCCTCCTAATTGGTATAACAGAAATTTTAATTTGTAAATCTTCTTTGAAAACGACAGAAGAAGTGCACCGAAATCGTAGTCAAAATTTGTAATCATTCTTTTCTAAAGTGACGTGACTCCTTTATTGGTATGCACCACAAAATCACTGGGAAAGGTTCCCAACAGGTTCCCAGCAGGTTACCAGCAGTTTCCCGACAGGTTCCCCGCAGGTTCCCAACAGGTTCTCAACAGGTTTCCAGCAGATTCCCAACAGGTTCCAAGCAGGATACTTGGTGGAGTTTGAACATTCTTACTGAATTTTAGTAAGTCTCGAGTTACCATCTCGTCCTTCCCCCTCCCTTCTCTGCATTACAGTGGTATACAACGTGATCACCCCGCAACAACGATCGCGCATGCAGAGATTCAATCGTTACTTAACCAAATTAGAAACCATTCAATTCGGCTTTTGAAATGCACACCTACTAAATAAACACTTCATTTTATCGTTTCAGGCTGCCAACTTCGAGGACTATTGAAAATTACAGAAATACCGTCATTTGGTTTAAAACTGTAATTTTTTTGAGGAAACACGAATTCTTTCATTTGCTATCAACAAAATCAACAAGACAAAACCGTTGTGGTTTGTTTTTAGGGAACACGAACCCAAACTAGGGGAGGCAAAACCTAAAGGCCTCTCCAGACTGAAGAAAATTTCGTGCGAAACAATGCGTGACTGCGTACCTACAAGGTCAAAATTGCTGCAATCGTATCGTTGGTGTTGTGTTAAGGACCAATATTGAAGTTTTTTTTACACCATACTGCGACTCCGTGCAGCCGCGAGCAGCCAGTCTGGTTAGGGCTTAAAGGTTGAAAGGGTTTTGGCGAGCGCTAACTCCTCCTGGTCATCTGCCCGACAAAACATTTAGCCAATAAACAATGCCTCATTCAGCACGCTCAGGCAGAATGAATGAATGAACGATTTATTTCGGAGCAGAGGCCCAAGCCCATGCGCTCAAGCATAATTTTCACGGTAATACTACACGACGTTGAATGAAATTGCTGTGTATCGTTATTCGATATTGAAGGCATTGTTTGAAGCCAATTGTTAACATTTTTAAATTTCAATTCGTGCTCCCTAAAAGTAGAAAAAAAAAACCTTTGAGCCCTATCTAATTATGAAGTTAAATACTTAAATCAATCATGGGGCATAAGGAAATTTTATGCAGGTCGTGGTTAAAAGGAGAAAAGCCCCGTTCGTCAGGGAAATCACTACAGCTCATTTAATAAAAACCGTATTTTTAAAAATTTTCGACAAATATAATTATATAAGTCGTACTCAGTACATGTATGTAAATGAAATGCCGACGCGTGATGAACGACGCGTGATGAAGACCCTTCCAACATTTCAACAAACTTTAACAATAAACAACATATGCCTATAACTGAGCAAAAAACGGCTATGCCATTCAAAAGCATTAGAGCTCATCTCCCTTACTCACGGATGTGAAAGAACATAAATAAAAAAGGATTAGAATTCACTCGAATGCGACAAACTATAATTTGAACTCCAATTCCAAGGAATAAGGACCGTTTTTACTCAATGGTTATGTCAGAAAGTGAACGAAGTTTGTGTTTGAAGTCTTTAATGTTTGCGTGTGTGTTTGCGTGTATGTTTTTTGTGGTGGTGTGGGCGTGCGCACTTAACTTGTGTATTGTACAGGCTTTTTTTAATATTCGTGTTTGTTGTTTTATATTTTAAGTCTGTTTCGTGTGAGTGGCTATATACTATGTGTTTTGTTTACATTTATAATTTGTGAAACAAGCAGACTTCTAGTTAAGGCAGTTTTTTGCGTGTGTTTGTGTTTGAAGGTTTCTGGTTTAGTTCTAGTTCTTGTTAGTAATTACGTGTTGTATTTTATGTGAAATAGCCATCCGTTTTGTTCGTTTCATTGCTGATGTACATGTATGCGTGTGCATGGAGGGTGGTATGTCGAGATCCTTGTTCTCTGGAATTGGAGTTAAATTATAGTTCGTTGCGTTCAAGTGAACTCTAACCCATTAAATACTTGCGTACCTTCACAGCTTTGAGTATGGGAATATGAGCTCTAATGTTTTTTTCTAATTGCTTTGTTCAGTTAATTTGTTGGCTTTCTTCGCTTCCTTCTTATTGTAATTGCTATGATCTGGTCTATCATGCTTACGGTATGTCCAATGTCCGCTGATTTTGGTTAGCGAAAAACCGGAACATTAGAAATGCGTATTTTGTTCATGTTCCGCCCAAGCTTAGTGCCATATCTGTTATTTGATAGCAACACACTAACGTGCGTGTAAATTTATCGTGTGTCATCTCGATGATAATTGATTCTGCATTGTTGCAGGCAGCAGCACTATCGTAACAAGTAACTATCGCGGCAAATAATCGCGTTAACAATTCAACTGTCCTCCGGAAGCCTTCATTGAAGAACTAAACAAGCCATTCAGTCATTTCGGCCGCCCAATTTTTGAGGCCGCCACAAAATTATAAAATTAGAACCCTGAGGTTTAAAACTGAAAGATTTAAGCGAACACCAGGACTGTTTTACTTTGGTTCTCAATAACGAGTCACCAGATTTATTTCAGAGCTGAAGGCGGCAATGCTAACTCAAATAAGCTACAACGACAATGTGACTTTCCCCGTCCCCAAACATCGCTGAATTTTGTTCGAATGCGTTCTAATCCATTTTGTGCGCCTCGCCTCTTCATTACACCATTGTTGCATATTGTTAGCCGTTCCCCCGTTGCATCCAGCTGCTCAGTTTTTTTCAAATTCTCGTGCGCAAATGAACCTCTAATAAGCATTGCCTGCCGGCCGTGCTAATGAAAAAGAGAATGAGAAACAAGAATTTCATAAAGAAATACATAAACTGCTTATGCAAAAAATCGCAACCTCATTATTTTCATATACGAAAGACAAAGCTCTCTATTGGGTGGTTCCGATAGGCGAGTTGTTATTGCCAGTTTTGTGTAGTTTTGTTGTTATTGTCAGTTAGGTTAGGTTAGGTAAGTTTAGGGTTTTGCAATTCATACTGAGGTAGTTAACTGGTTTGAGTTTGGCATTTCATACTGGGGTAGTTAATTGGTTAGGTTATGTCAATGATGATTTAACGAGTTTCCGCAATTTGGGATCAATTTGTAGTGCCTTCCATGAAAATTAAAGGTAGGTTTGTTTCTCTTTTTTCGAATTTCGGGCCATGTGCATAAAGAGAACATGGGAAGAAAAATGATTCTCGTCCGATTTTTTTTAATGGACTAAGAATTACCTGCTGAGTAATGTTTTCCTCTTCCATTTTTGGGGCAAACGCACCGTTTGGCCGTGGTGAAGGTCCAAAGTTAGCACCGCGCCACACCAGAAAGCATGAAACTGGGCGAAAGTCCGGCAAGTAACACGCCAAACCCCAACGAGTTCATTACCTCAAGCTGGTTTTGAGGTCACTACTGTAACCACACATCTGTTTTGGGTTTCGTTGTACCCCGTCAGGCAGCTAGCTTTTCAAATTGATTTTTAAATGTCTCCAACCCCGTTACAATTGCAGGAGAAAGAAAGGCAAAGTTTTTTAAAAATACAAAATAGTTTGAGTGAATGTGCTAATCGCGAAATAATTGATTTTAGGTCGTCAGTACCTGCTTGTAAATAGTTAATTGAAACTATCGTTTTACTGGAAGGTGAACGGCAAGCATTGCAGTGTTAAGTAGAGGGAGTTTTTATGAAATTAACTAGCAGTCATACACGGCTTTGACCGCGTTTTGTTTCACACAACGTTTTGTTTCGCGGTGTTCGTCCAGTGTTTGAAGGTAATGTTACCTGTTCATGGTAACGAATAATTTTTTCCCTTTAATACCCCTTTGCTTTAATACCCCTCCCCTCGCTCCTTCCTCTACCCTCCCTTGCTGTCCTCCTACCCACCCCGCTACTTTCTTTCCTCCCCACTGCTATACGTACTTGAATTTTGATAGGTTGGTGAAGTGAATATTGCCATACCCCTCCCCCTTTGGCAACATTTGGCCAAAAATGATTTGGTTTCCATCGCACACCACCAAAATATCCCATTTAGGCTCAGTTAATGCGCAATGAAATCCTTAATGGTAACTGATGCACTGGTAGTCTCCCACCCTCCCAATCTCGTTAGTTATTATAGCATTTTACTGCCAAGAACAGGCCTCACAGTCGCACTGCCCAACACGCAGACATTTCCCATCCAGCGCCCTCCACCCCACTCCAAGTTCATCTCAGTCGCTTTGGTTTGAGTGATCCATACAATGAGGGAAAAAAAATCCTGGCCTTTGTACATGACGTCATTTTAACTCATGCTACTGAGATGACCGTGAACAGCAAATGGTTAGTCGGTCGAGGGAACAATTGTGCCAATTTCAATTTCAATTTGTTTATTGAGGGTCCTGACCCTAGGTCACACGCCCTACTACAAATACTAACTTAACCTAAAGTAATTAACTAATCCTGTCCTACATTACCCCCACGCTGGATTATAGAGAATGACCTTCTCTCACAAACAGTTAATCACAAAAGCATACCACAATGAGCACAAGCAGGCAGAGACCAAAGGCACAATTTCCGTCACTTTCACTGCACCTCCTGCCAGTCTACAGCAGATGATATCCACCCTCAATCCCTCTTTTCTACACCTTATCTTCTTGAGAGAGGGAACAGCCACCCCTATCCCTCCTTCCCAAGTTTCACGTCAGAAGGAATCGTCACAATATACTTCATTAAAGTAAAAACCGAGCAGTACTACAAGATAAAAACACGAACAACGTTTCGAAAATTTTCAATTTTCGTCATCAGGTATGCATAATAAAATTAAAGCATGGCAAATGCCACTAAGTCGTCCTATTTAAAAGCATCATCACAATAAAAATAAAAATAAAATAAAAGGATACAATACCATCAATTTAAAATGCTAAAAACCACCAATTTCCCCTCTCAGAAGAGGCAGAAATGGCGGCCGAAATGCAGCACCCAACCTTCGTCTTGGGGAAATCAAGTCGAATGGCAAGGTGTATGCAAATCGAGTCACGTGTTTCAGGTTTGATCCATTCGTTGGCGCTATGGGGGTTGCACAGTGTGTCTGGAAAAAGTGTCGAGCTGAAGTGTTTTAATTACAGGAAAACACCCCCCTACCCCCCTACAAATTTCATTGCTCTGCCTTACTTCAAAGGCATCTCTGAAGTTCTTAAGAAAAAAGTTAGCATCAACAACATCCGACTTATTTCAAACAGCCACAAAAATATTAAGCAGCTGACCATGCACCATGCAAATAATGACAATAACAAAGCAGACGACATGCTTTCCACACGTAATACTGTTTATAGAATCCCCTGTACGGAACCAACCTGTACTGCTACATATGTAGGACAATCCCTTCAAAAAACTTAAAGAACGCGTGGCATCCCACAAAACAAACTTCAAATTAAAAGTCGAATCAAATTCATTAGTACAACACTGCCTAGCAACAGGCAAATCACCTGAAAAAAAACGCAACTGGCCACACCCCCGCCTTGGACAAGGTTCAAATCTTGTTTCAAGAAAAACAAACTAGAGCATGTATTAATCTTGAAACGCTTCTCATCCACACGCATAAACCACCTGTTCATAACCACTTAATGCCAGATAATAAATATCTAAAAGAATATTTTCCTGTAATTAAAACACTTAAGTTCGACACTTTTTCCAGGCACACTGTGCAACCGAATGGATCAAACCTGAAACACGTGACCCGATTTGCATACACCTTGCCATTCGACTTGATTTCCCCAAGACGAAGGTTGGGTGCTGCATTTCGGCCGCCATTTCTGCCTCTTCTGAAAGGGGAAATTGGTGGTTTTTAGCATTTTAAATTGATGGTATTGTATCCTTTTATTTTATTTTTTATTTTTATTGTGATGATGCTTTTAAATAGGACGACTTAGTGACATTTGCCATGTTTAATTTTATTATGCATACCTAATGACGAAAATTGAAAGTTTTCGAAACGTTGTTCGTGTTTTTATCTTGTAGCACTGCTTGGTTTTTACTTTAATATTCTGTTACTGTGCTTTTTTTACTCCATCACAATATACCTCACAGTCCGTGATACCATTCAGGAATACTGAAACCAATTCCGAACACCAAGTCCACGGGCCGAACGGATTAGCACAGCCAACACGAAGCAATGAATCACCAGGTAGCTGGAGATGAGTCATCCGTGTGCCGTGACACCCAACACTTCCCGTACCCATGGGCTCACGTCCGCATAATCCAACAACGACAGGGTCTGTGCTACCTCTGGCAATATTCCTCAAACAGAGGGATGACAACGGTTCTCTGGCACGGTGATGTAGAGGCAACTCATTGCTCTCAGTCCAGATCGCCGGTACCGGTTTCTGATTCACAGAAACTTGCAATGAACTAATGTGCTGGCGAGAAGCAGCAAGTAATGGGAGATGATAGCCCAAGAGCGATCGAACGAAAGCTCTATGCACTGGCAGCAACGACCCTCTTTTGACATCTTTTACATAAGACACCACCCTAAGAACAGATGACCATGCTCGAATTCTCTCTCTTAGAAAGCTCGTGTGAGCTTCCCACTCGAGACACTCATCTAGAGTCATGCTCAGGTATTTCACAGTGGACGATTGAGTAACCGTCACACCGTCAACAACAACCACTAGCGGAGTCCTCGGCCTAATAGGTAAAGGTGAAAAGGCTACTGATTCTGTCTCGCTGGTGCCAGCTCGTTTCACGCAAGCGCCCAGCGATGTACGGCAGTGCTCGTTGTGCACCAGCGAACCATTCATTGATGTCATTGCCTGCAAACCACATGGTGATGTCATCTGCATAGCAGACAACATTAGCGGTCACACCCATCTCAACAAGAATGTCATTAATCATAAGAAAGAACAAACTGGGACTGAGATAACTCCCTTATGGGAGGCTGCGCCTAGAGGATGCCTTACTAGACCACCATCCATCCACCCTGGTAACAAACTGTCGGACACCTAACAGAGCCACGATTGCTGTTGTCAGCTTTTTATCAACTCCCATCTTTTCTAGGACGAGACGAACCCAGTCAATACACACTGTGTCGTAGGCAGCCTTGATGTCGAGGAAGACTGCCACGACAACCAATCCATGCACCCAAACCTCCCTGATTTCAGATAAAAGATACAACACAGCATCCTGTGCACTCCTTATGAGCTCTGTAGCCGAATTGAATCGGAGCCAAGCTTTCATAGTACTCAAGATCGCACGTCAGGCACTCATACACTTTATGTAAGCAACACAATAGCGCAATCAGCCAGTAGTTCATTAGATTAGTGAGCATGCTCCCTGCCTTATGTACTGGAACTAAAACAGTAAAGAGCCACGATACAGACACCATCCCACCGTCTAGTAGAACCTGGAAGAGGTCAACTAACTCCCTAGTAGCTGATGCTGAAAATTCCCAGAGGACCCCATATGAAACTCCGTGTATGCCTGGGGTGCTGCTGCTCCTGCAATTCCCAAGGGCCGCAGCAAATTCAGCCATTGTCCACGCCTGGTCAGAAGCGATGTGGCTGTCAGATCCTCCAGTAATAATGGATGGGACACATCCAGGAGGCAAAGCATAGACGCTCTCAAAGCGAGTGTTGAGCACGCATCTGCCATGTCCTGACTTCGCAGAATGGAACGATTTTGGCTGCTCGGGTCTTACACCCATGACTGTGAGAGTTTTTCAACTTTTCGAGGCAACAATGTGCTGGAAAAAGAATAAACATGCTCGCTCGTTTTCATTGTTTCATCGTTTACTTGTTGTGGTAATTGATGTGAATCTGTGCATTATTAGGGTTCGTTTATTATGGTGCCTGCCGGCCGTGCTTATTAGAGTTCGTTTTCGCAGGAGAATTTTAAAAAATTGGACAGACGGCAGACCAGCTGACGATATCAAAGTTTTACAACGCTGCAACACGAAACAATATTGCAAATATTGCAATAAGAGGCGAGGTGCACAAAATCAGATTAGAGCTTTTTCGAACAAGATACAACGATGCGTGGGCATGGAGAAAGTAACATTGTCATTGAGTTAGCATTGTCGGCCTTCCAGCTCTGAAATAATGCTGTTAACTTGCTGTTGAGAACCAAAGTGAAAGGGTCCTAGTTTTCACTAAAATCTTTCAGTTTTAAACCTTAGGATTCTCATCCAACAAGTTTATTTTTCTGGGCTAGGTTGCAGTACTAAAATATTCACTACCTGATAGAGTAATAACCCACAAACAACAAGAGTAAGAGCTCACAAACAACAAGAGTAAGAGCCCACAAACAACAAGAGTAA
>JAHWFP010158275.1:0-11391 GCA_023313725.1 Lithobius niger | reverse complement strand
ACAAACAACAAGAGTAATAATCCACAAACAACAAGAGTATGAGCCCACAAACAACAAGAGTAATAACCCACAAACAACAAGAGTAATAACCCACAAACAACAAGAGTAATAATCTACAAACAACAAGAGTAATAAACCACAAACAACAAGAGTAAGAGCCCACAAACAACAAGAGTAAGAGCCCATAAACAACAAGAGTAATAACCCACAAACAACAAGAGTAATAACCCACAAACAACAAGAGTAAGAGCCCACAAACAACAAGAGTAAGATCCCACAAACAACAAGAGTAAGAGCCCACAAACAACAAGAGTAAGAACCCACAAACAACAAGAGTAATAACCCACAAACAACAAGAGTAAGAGCCCACAAACAATAAAAGTAAGACGAGATATTTAATTTTTGGCAATTTACTGCTCGTCTTGGTCACAATATAAAAACACATATGCAATTAAAATTAGCAGGCGTACACAGAAGCTGTTCAATTGAAGGTAGGTGTCAATTGAACAGACTCTGCCTTCACCTGCTTATTTTAATTGTATATGATTGTGTTTTTATATTGTGATCAAAGCTTTGCGGGGGGGGGGGGTTAAGAACTCAGGTGCAATGGCGACTTTTATTTTACAGTTTTAGTTGTATTAATACGATGTCCCTGGTTCAGAGCCATGCGTTTCCTTCTAAAGATTTGGCAACGAGATATTAATCAGTATTAGCCAAAACCCAAGCTAAACACTTTACAAATTAAAGTGGCAGGAAGTAAAGTTTAACAAATCATACGGAGACATTCATTGGGGAATAACTTTAAATCTCCAACAACAGGTGAGTAAAATTATCAGATGTCGATTAATAGTTAAAATTAACGATAATGACAAATGATGCTCCAGGCGTTTCTGTTATGAAATTTGACAACGGGTGAGTCCAAACATCAGCACAGGTATGTATTCCTGGTTTCTGCTGATTTTGTTAGTTTTCTGGGTGGCACAGTCATCATTAACCCGATACCTCTTAACGGGCATACTGCTAATGGTAAATTAGTTGTGACTACTGGCTAGGTCGCCTTGAACATAGAATTGCCGGGAAAGAATCTTGTTCACTATTTGATATTTGTAAAAATTTACCTGAGAGATTCATTTTGGGTACTGATCTTCCAAACAATTTAGTAGAATTTAGCGTTAATTAAGGAACCTGCTGCTTTCCTGATTTAACGAGATAGAAATGTATTAGTAGCTAGTTTGGGTTGTAATTTTTTGGAAACTAGGCCAGATGGTAACCCATTATTGGTAGATGAAAAGTTTAAGATAGTAGAGATTAAAAAAACATTCTTGCATTTTTCAAGATGAACCATGTAGCTGCACCCACCGTTATGATGCATATTGAATTTACTCGTAATATGCTTGTGACCACAAAGCCTTCCAAGCTAATTCTTCCAAATTAAAACAGTTACATAAAGCATATCTGAAGTTGTTGGACGAAGGAAGAATTCAGCCACTGACTTGTCCTTGTTCTATTCCTTGTTTTTTTCAAGGAAAATCCGATGGGGGACCTTACATTTTTGCTGGATTCTCGTGCCGTGAATGTGGTTATTGTTCCAGATGGGTATTTTCTTCCCTTAATTCATTTAATATTTTCTCAGTTGGGTATAATAGCTAAGCTAAGATCACGAATATCGACCTTAGCTCCGCGTGTCAGCAGAATCCGTGTGATGCCGCTTCTGGTTGTTTGGCTGCTTTCGGTGTGCCAGGGGCACATTATGAACCATAATTTATGATGTTTTGTTTTACAGTCTGCAGAAACAGTTTTGTATCAAATGTGTGATAATACCTAAACCCAAAATTCAGTATTTCAATATCAGGACTACCTGGTTTTGGTAAGTAGTGATTCAGTAGAACACATGAATAAATTGGATTTTGTATTATAGCATTTGGCTTTTGCTAACCTGAAAATGTTTAAAGGAAACATGGATTTTGTGACTTATTTTGTCCGATTAGGTATCCCTCCAGATCCAGTAAAAATTGAATGCATCAGTAAACTTAAAACCCCTGACTAGACTTAACGAGCTTCGGTTTTATTAGCCTTGAAAGATTTCTTCAGGAGATATGCGGAGGGTTGTGCTTTGCATGCTCGCCTGCTTTTTGAGTGATTAAAGTCGCCTCGTAGACGGTTTTGGTCACCTGAATATGAAAGGGCTATTCTTTTCTTGAAATAAAGATTAGCGTCTGGTCTGATATTGGCGCAATCAGATTTTACTAAATCTTTCACGGTTCATTGCGATAGCAGTATCTTTGGTACGCGTTCAGTTTTGTTGCAAATAGAGAAGGATGATCAAGGGTTATCTACTGTGATAGCTGATCCTTGCGGGAGATTGAGAAGAAGTTTTCACTTGTAGAATGCGAGGCATTAGATGTGCTCTGGTCTGTGGAGCTACTAAGGCATTACATAGAATAATTTTTGGTGAATGGCATCATTCTATCGAGGATCATACGGCTCGTTTATCTGGTTGGGATTTGCGGCTCGCTTGTTTTATGTATAAAACAAAATGCCATACGGGGCGACTAACACCATTGCTAACACCATTGCTAATTGCTTATCACACACTGCTTTGTTGATGTCAATGAGGGTTGTTGGAAGTGATAATGCGGTTCAAATGAAGGCAGCTCAAGACCTGGTACTGAAGTTGGTTTTTCAACTCCTTGATTATCGGTGTTAAGTTCTCTTCCTCTTCTTTCGAATGCTGTACATGTAGGGTGGCTAATGACGCAGCCTTTGTTTGTGGCTTGATTGGTCGTAATTTTCATTCCAAGTTTGGTGAACATTAATTTTCTATTTTGGTTCCACCTCCTGAGCGGGCATGGTTGGTTCTTCAGGCTCATATAATAATCATATTACTGCCTACTTAGGAGTTTGATGTACTGTTCAATACTTACAACAATTTTGTACGTAGTTTGGTATCATACGTGACGTGGTGTTATACATACATATGTATCATAAACTGTCAAGTTTGGAAGTCTGATATTACTGGTCGGAAAAGTGCTATTGGTGCTGCTTCCATCCCTCAGCTCCCTGGTGACGTGAATTGTATCGATGTATCAGGGTCTCTTTCTCTTAGTGGCAGGGGAATTAATTTTTGCTGGTAATTATGGATACCATAATTAAGTGGCCTAAGATGCACGCCATTGAATATGCAGTTACCATTGTGTAGGTTCTTTTTGGTGAGGTTTTCTCTAGGTATTATTGAGTGGCAATGGTACATCTTTTTTTAATTCAGTTCTTTGTCTGGAACGAATCATTTGTTGCTCAGCAAGCGTTTTTGTCACATTACTCACCTCAGGGGAATCAAGCAGGACAATTAATTTGGGCCATTAAATTGCTGATACATATCTTCAACTAATTGCTATGGGCCTTTCCTCTGCTGCTTCTCATACTACTGGTTTTAATCCATCACTTCTGCCTCATGGACAAGAAATGCTTTTCCCCATAGCTTTAGATCCGCTTTTCAACTGTCTTCTCGGTTGCAAAATACCATCGCTTTTGCTCACGTTGCTCTTCACGAGGAACAGGGGGTTCATTGGGCCGTCGATGGCAAAAGTAAAAAAACATTTCTAACTTCGCGTTGGTACTGAGGTTTTGTGTAAATTTCATTTTAAGTTCTCGAAGATAAAATTGTTCATGTCTAAATTGGCTCTTCAGTGGTAGGGTTTGCGATTATTGAAAAGGTGACATTCCTCAACTATCGATTGCAGGTTCCCGTTAAAGAACTTTTACCTGTTCCCGCTCACACCATATGTTCGCTGAGTTCTGAATCAGTTGTTTGTTTTTTTCTTTTTTTGTTTCTTGTCTTAATATTTGTTTACTTTTGCCCTGTGGCTGGGAGTGACTTCATACTCCTGAAATTCGACTTTTTTCGGACGCTTGGGAGTGGGTATAGACTTGTCTTCCTGGCGTTTTCTAAGTGTACCCCTGTTTTGATTCGATGTCTGCCTGGGCCATCACATAAGGCAACTGGAACCAAGGATGCTCCTTTGGTTAACGACATGTGGTGTGCTCAAATTGCTTGAAAAATAAGCCTCCCACCATTAGAAGGCAGACTTTACTTATTTGACATCATTGATGTAAGGAGTTGTTGGTGTATTAGCCATATTTTGCAGGTGATGTCTGAGGTCACTTATGTAATTATCAGTGCAATTAGGTGTAGGAAGACTGAAACTGGGCTGTTAGTCAAGAAAATTTTATCTGGCAATACCCTCGAATACCGTAACTTGACGGTAAGAACTTTTTTTTAGGAAGAACGGGACTTCACAACTTTTGACCCTATTTTACACGCCCCAGAGAAATCGTTGTACAGATAGGTTTTGGTTTTGTTTGAAACAAATGGCTGTAAGTATGCTATAAGATGGTAACCTACCTCTAGAAGATTGTTTGTGTGGGGAGAATTATTTAGAAGCCCAATATGAATACAGGTAACAATATCTATACTGAAATTATAGAAAATGAAAGATCACCCTTTGAGAGTTCAGAAGTAAATCTAACCCAAATATTCAAATTCCGTACGTCACAATGCCACTGTTACCTGTACGTACATACATCCCATTCACCAACCTTTCAAATTTGACCTTGTACTCTGGCAGGTGTACATGTTGGTTATGATAATTTATGAGCGATTATTGTGTCTTTGATCCACATAACGGAGAAAAACGATCTTCTGCAATATCTCGTTTTTTTCAAATATTAATGGATGCGATCATTTCTCGAGTTTTGCTGAGAATAAATTGAGTCTTATAGTGATAGTGAGCATACTATTCTACTGAGAATGATTTTCTACGAGCAGATGTCTCTGGACTTATATGTTAGACTGCCTGATCGGGGAGTCAAACCCACGACCTTCGAAACCAAAGGCCGAAGTCCTACCACTGAGCCATACTGTCATGGCCATGTCAGTATGGCTCAGTAGTAGGACCTCGGCCTTTGGTTTTAAAAGTCGTGGATTCGATTCTCCGCTCAGGCAGCCTGACAAATAAGCCCAAAAGGCAACATAAATAGGTTTGTATCTGTATTTATTTGATTAATTCTAATTTTCGAGCACTGATGAGCACTAATGGAGTACTAAAAAATGGGACACGTTTGGAGCTGTTCAGAGCGCCAAACCATTAAAAGAATTATAATTTACGGACTTGTGTAGGACAAATTCTGATTTTCGAGCAGTAATGAGCACTAAAAAATTAGAGCACTGAATGAGCACTAAAATTAGATATTTTTAGAGCCAATCATTCATATAAATTATATAAATGTATAAATATTTCTAAATGCTTCTCAATCACAAAGTACAGTACACCCCAGCTTAAGCAAAAATATCAGATTTTCTGTCAATTCCGTAGATTATTTTAGTTCATATGCTTTAGAATTTTGGTTCCATGCTTGATTTTTTTTTATATGCTTGAGTTTACGCAGATTAGTTTGGTAGCATCTGGATTAAATTCGTACATCGGGTTCGTAAGTTCCACACAAGCTTCGTCCTTCGAAATCGCTCACTCGACTTCTAACCAATCAGAAGGCAATATCGCTTTACCAATCAGAGAGCGGAACACATTTGCCTTTTAGGGGGAAAGCTGCCGTAGCAGATGCTAGATCAACTTACATAGTTGCAGCGTTCCTCGCTCCACTATAGTGAGCGATGAACGCAGCTTCAATCCCAGTTTGCTTTGAACAGATGACGCTCGTAATCTGCTCTCGCGAACGGTTTTTTTCTGACAATTGCTTAGGCACACATGTAAACAATTCCCCCCCCCCCCGTCCACACCCAATGAGAGCTTGATGAACTTAGCGGTTATGGGACTGCTAGCGATAATAGTCTCTATTTACAAACAAGCAAATTTGTTTATATGTTATTGCGCATTTTATTAACTAGCTAAGGCAGGCGTATACAATTACGCCTTTCTAATTGTTCATTACTTCGATTGCTCATTAATATGTTTGGCAAATAAGAAAGAACATTTTGCTGGCCCTAAGGCTGGCCGGCACAAAATGGTTTCTTTTTTGCCTAAAACATACTTAACCAAAGGCCCCGCCCTGCCTCCCCTCTCGAGTCACCGGCTGACAGATTGAGAGGAAAATAAATGCCGGTAACGGACATGCTGTCGCTTTATATTGAGGAGGACTGCGTCGCGCAGACGCAGTAGGGACATGCAAGCAGGCGGCTACAGGCAACCGAAAAACCTCCAGGGAGGCATTCCATTGGGACAATGTAATGCTAAAATTATCAGGTTAAGTATGTTTTAGGCAAAAAAGAAACCATTTTTAGCCGGCCAGGCTGAGGGCCGGCAAAATCTTTATATGGCTCAAAGTTTTTTTCTGATCGTACCATAAAGTAACTCTCAGATCCTTAGTTTTATTCTTGCTACTGAGTTGATTATTTTTGATGTTGTAGTCCAAACACATGTTTTTATTACCAAGGTGTTTTCTATTCATTGGTGGTTACCATTTTTTCGTCTAAATTTCTGAACCGATAATAGCATTACTATGTAGATTTATTTTTTAGCATTAAACCTGTTTAAGTTATCAGAAAGTTGTCGTGCTGCTTTACAGGGGAATGAATGTTGAACGTATGAAATCAAGTGATGGAAATAGTTATAATACTTCTTTGACTACTTTTTCAAGCTTTCCGGGGGAGAAAAGAGCTACAACTCACCACTCCTACACCCACGGGGAAGATGGATCAGGTGGGATGTACCACACAGTCAGGTGAGCAATACGGCTGTTCAGTAAGGCTGAGTGAGACTGTTCCAGTAGATGGGCGCATTCCTTTGTTTTACGTAAAACAAAGAAAAACTAATGGTGGGTTAATAAACTTCGTGACTGTATGTATATACGCTAACGCTCTTGTGGGGAGAGACGATACCTTCCCATATCTGTAAAGCAGACAGCGAGCGGGGGAGATGTTGATTAAAAGGTCTAGGGGGTTCTTTTCAAGGTCCCGGGTTCAATGCGGGGTTTTAAGGCCGCTTGAGCACTAGAGAAGGAGAAAAAAAACTAGTTAACTGATAATCATTACGTTAGCAAACCAGATAAACACAAAGGCAAACACTTAACTACATGTCAAAATGAGATGCTCAGCAAACAGATAATTGTGTCATAGTCTGGTTTATTTAGCTAAGGGGGGGGGGGTTAACAGCATTTAGGACATACAATCCAAAATTCAATTTTTCCAGAGGTTATGCCAGAAACAAAATTTTTCGTCAGCGATTGAAGCACCCAAAAACGGGAACAATGGTGAGGTTATGTTTAAAGTTCGGACGTCACGTGACGGAATTTAGGCACCTAAAGGGTCATCGCGTCACGGGATATAGTGAAAGATTTTGCAAACGCGAGTGACATTTGCAAGACTTCACGCAACGGGTTGTAAGGGCTCGTTTATGCAACGAGACCTTCTCACTCGCCGGAAGCTATTTGCTAGGCAACCGTTATTTATTTACGAATTTCCCGTTTCTATTAAATGAATGCGGTAATAGACAACAAATTAAATGTATTATAAATAACAACACGGACAAGGAACAAAGTACAACAGTCATTTTAAACATTGATAAAACATTGTTGCCATTTCACGCTATTTCCAAAGTTTGCTATTCTCGCTGAAAAAACAGCTTTTAGCAGTGATCAATCGACGGTAGAATAAATAGCTATTCGCAGCGAGAATACAAAATCCAACATGGCGTCCATTTCGGGGTTGTCGAATCGAAGACAAAACATCGAATACCGGCATTCAGGAATCGGTCCGTCGTCTTGTACTGCAGTAAAAATTATTTTCTAGTTGTCATAAATCGACGCTGTCGTGTTGCATGCTTCGTACGTCGTCTCGCGAAGCACGAGGAGGAGATTTGTGTCCGCGTTGTTGCCATGGTTACTACGTGTAGACAACTCGAAAGCCGCATTCTCCGGCAATAGCGAGAAGCAGCCAGCAGATTTAGTATTGACCAAGTAAAAGCTAGTAAGCGAGAAAATTGTCCTTGCGTAAACGCGCCCTAACTCTTGGGTCCTCTCGTGAAGAAAGGATCTGAATTGGTTAGATAATCATCACGCAACGGGTTAAAATTCTAGTAGTGCATTAGTGAAATACTGCTTCACGCAACGGGTTAAATTTTTCTTGTCCAAGCGGGACAAACCACGGAAAAGAGCCGAACCCTCGACCCGAACCATAAACAGAAATTCATCAGAAACTGAACCTTGCTTCACCAAGTCGAACCACTACTACAACATAGTGAAGGGATAATAGTTAAAAATAACACTTGATCAATTTCAATATTTTTGGTGACTACGATCCAGATTCACGGGTACTGCAGAGAAATCCAAGTTTGGGCAACAAGTATCAGTTCAAAGCAATAGAATATAGTTATTCATATTACCTTTTTTCTATCCAAGGACTTCTGCATGACCGGTGGTAACCCAAGAGATAACTATGACGACATTGCGATGGATTAAACTGTTAAGTGGCGAACTTGGCTGACTGATGGTTAAAAATTAGTTTAAAATTAGTACTACATATTAAAAATCGAGGAGGCAGCAACATGGCATCGAGCCACCAGCCGACGTAAGGCAACAGCCACGAAGCAAGACAAAACAGACGGATTGGACATCAAGGTTACGAAGGTCGGGGTTAAAAGGGAAAATCGAAATTAGCATATCAGGTGATCGACTTTACCCCATACACGAACCTAATAAATAGTTTTAATTAAGGGGTTTAACTAAAATTAAATAAACACGATTGTAGATATCAAAAGTAAGAATTAAACTGAATTAATAAGGCAAATAGTATTTAAGGTTTTATTTATTACTTCATGGGTAAAATAATTTAGAAGACATAAATTACGTTAAAATCGTAAGTGACGTCAAGGTCGATACCAAAGGAGAGATGCAGGTAAGTAAGTGACGTAATGTCGCGAGTAACGTTGCGAGTGATCGTAAGTGACGTCATAAAAACTGACGGAGAAGAACGTCTTCTCCTTCAGAAGTAATCCCCTACGAAGGTGAAAGATGAAAGATTGAGAGAGCAAAGCGAAACACACATTAAAATGTTTAGTTTACGTGGAAATCGCTCGCTTTGCTCGCTCAATCCACGCACCTTCAGTGGCACGACTGTTTGACTCTCTTTTAAAACCAGGTCTACGGGTCTGATTTTTCCAGGCATCAAGTCAGTTGATACAAAACCAATTTTAAGATCTATAGGTGGTACGTTTCAAAATACGTCATGCTTTTTTTGTTATTTTTTGCGTACATTCTTTTATAGATCATTTCAGTACGTAACTGATAGCTTCAAGACGGTTTGTTTGTCACGAATTTTAACCCGTGTATAAACATACTATGACGTCATGAACAAACATTGTGAGGGTAAAAAAAAGACTTTGACGTTAATTTTTGAGGTGCTTTCGCATATTTGAGAGTCATAATAACAAGTTACAGCTCTGAAAATAGGCCTAACGATTGCGCAATTTAATTCTCTTTCATTTGGTCCCACTCACATTTTTGTAGGTGCCTTGGTTCCAGAGGAGTAGAAGTACACGCACAGAACATCATACGTCTTTAATGATGTAGATGCCTTATGCATCCTTTCAATTTCGTCTTGCATTTCCTGCCTTTAAAACTAATAACCTATTAGAATTAAAATTTTTGTATTAAGTTCATGCGGTATTTACAAAAAATTAACTTTATTATTTATTGAAAAAAAAATTGATGCTGCAAATGTATAAATTTCACACTCTTGACTTAACCCTTCTACCGATTCGATTTTTAAACTGCATGGAATCGGGCACCACAGTAAACAAATGAAAGAAAGCAAAACAAGAATTGAAACAGCATAATGGCTTGAAATCTTCATGCATGAATTTGTTCAAACATCAAAGGTAATGTTCTATAGTGGATGGCTTTTCAAACGGGATCATGAAGGATTACTACTGAAAGTGAAGCTGTAATCGGTTTTGAAAATGTCATAGTGTTTTTTTTTTCTTCTTATTCCCTACCTTTAAAACAAATGACCTAAAAATGTTTTTTTTTAATTAAAAAATAATTTATTGCGGTACAATTTTGGGGTCGTAATTGGCCGAGAGACTGAAGTGAGCAATGTCGAATACTTGATTGAAATTGGATAGTGTGTGTCTGCTTCGACTGAGTATTTGTTTGGAGCATGATACCATTCGCAAGTTCGTGTTAAATTGATTGAAATTTCGTGACAAGGGAGATTTGGTGGCTAAAATGAATAAATTCGAAGATGGAGTTCCTGCCTCAAATATTTTTGTAAAATATTTGATGCAGGAACAAAGGGGTGGTAAGGGAGCCCGTACTATAAGTCAAGCAGCCCCGAGCAATACACGACCAAGACAAAGCTGCTTGCCCTAATACACCATACTGAGGTTCTTTTAGTGTGGTCAATGCATGCATAAAACAATTATAGATGGTAAAAAAAAAACACTATTACGGCCAGTTTAAACACTTTGCAACACCACACTTGCTTCTTTTATCATTTCTACAGCAAATCTCGCTCATGGTGGTGGAGTTATGCTTTCGTAAAGATCGCGTTAGATACTTTCACATGCTCCAAATTGCTCGCTTCAAGTTGTCTTCATATTCACGAATTTCTGTGTAAGATGGAACTGTGAATAGCGAAGATAAATTAACATATTGTTTCATCTCTCGCTTTGCCGAGAAATTCTGATTCTCTGAACTTAATTTTATGCCTTGTTTATCTATAGACCATATTTCGAAAGCTGTCCGTTTGAATGAGCCAGGAGGATTCCTACAGACTAATCAACGAACAAAGTTACCAACAGACAAATTGAACTAGTAAATCGTTGTGTCGGATTGGTAAATAATTTTAAGGAAGAAACATATTGACGTTTTACGTATAGGAACTAGTTGACCTCCTTGCTAACTTCTGCAAGGTGATGTCTCAACATGCAATTTGTGTTGCATATTTCAGCTATACATTTCTTTTTTATTCCAAAGCTGTCAGTTTTTGAATGACAAGCTACAAAACCCCAATTTCTAGTTTTCATCGTACTTTTAATAACTGCAGCCCTTCACTTGTCAAACTCGGCCGCTTCCAACGTATATGTCTTGCAAAATTATACAAGAATTTCTCTGCTTGTTATTTCCTACAGAATGATGCGGTTCCTGAAATTGTTCATCAGCTTTGCCAGTTACACAATTTACGGAGAGGCGCACCTGTTCTTTCCACGTGGATAGACGCCAGATAAAATGTATTCCAGAATGAACGGGACATTTGAATCTAAAAATCTGCAAACGTTTATGAAAAATGTTACCGATTTAACTTTTTAGGCAGCAAGTGTACAATTCCAAATATCCAATTTACGACACACACAAAATTACAAAAAAAAAAAAAAAAAAAAA
>JAHWFP010158274.1:20549-46803 GCA_023313725.1 Lithobius niger | reverse complement strand
CATCAAAGTTTTTTTTCGCAAAATGCCTGATGTTCTGCAAACCACTCTTGGTATTCGGCACTTTCACTATCCAAATCGGAAGCGCCATTACACTCCCCACACCAGTTGCTCAAAACAACACAGTCTAGGGCAAGGCCAGTCTCCATTTCAATTACCACGCCTACACCATGGTGTGAAACGTGTCCACGTTTTTGCCATGTTCCATCGAAAGATACAGCAATACTTATAGGCTCATCAGCCAAAATATCCTCATTTTCTAAATATTTTTTGCGTACAATGGCAGCTACTTCTTGAAAATGTGCTAATAAGCAGGCGACACTGCTGGCATGTAACTCTTTATTTTGATTGTGAAAAGTTACCTTTGACATGTTATTCATGTCAAAAGCGCGAGTGAACTCTTGAAGTCCTGCGTAGCCTAACCCCATACTGCGCATAGCAGTAACTGCACGTCTATTTACCTCAAACGTTTTATTGTCAGACATTTTATTTGAAGTAAAAAAGACATCGTTCATGTCACAAGTGTCACAAGACATCACGAAGCACGATGCCAACCCGTGTTTTTGTGACGAGTTTTCCGTGAGCTTCACAGACGAACTATTGCACGTTGGACATAACAACTGAGAAATTGTTTTCTGCAAAAACGTATCACGTACTAAATAATACGATCCGGTAGTTTTTTTACTTTTATTAGTTTGAGTGTTCTCACTATTACTTTCAAAGTAATTCAGTTTTCTCTTTGAAGCTGACGTGACGATCGGCTCCGGAGGCTGCTCGTTGTTGTTGCTTGAGCCAGCAGCGGTAGCGTTGGTCAAATCGGATTGCTTACCGTTGTGATTTTCGGCTTGCTGCGGCACTAAATTTGCATTTTGGTTAGTCAAGACAGTTTTAGCAGCATCTAATGTCGTTTTTGGCTTTGGACCTTTGGTTTTATATCTTTTTTTAATTCCAAACGCCCGTCTAGAAGTTGTCTTGATTCGAGGCATTTCACGATCGCTAGCGAGGAAAACAAGATGGCGGCCGACGCTCTGCTCCGTCTGCGTCATAGCCTGGTCACGTGACTTGAGAGCGCGCCGCTCATTCGTGGATTGTTCAGCCGTGACATCACGATGACGTTTCCCTTCACAAGCCACGGTAAATGCAGCCAAACAGGCTTTGCAAGATCGTCTGTGATTCGTCGATCAATTCTGTGGGCGACGAGTTTTTTTTTTCAGAAGACAGATGGCGCTTTCAGCTTTCCAACGCGACCAAGAGTGACGGTCTCCGTTGATTTTTCACGGAGCTGCACGAACTTCAAACTGACCGACTTGAGTGACTTGAGCTTCTTATTTTTTCTGAAATTCATCATTTTCAAGTGACAAGCCTTACTAAAAAAAATAATTTAGGTGATTTACACGTTACTAAACGCATAAATCGAATCGAAAACTTATTTTTAAATGTTCATTTGACACAATACTAACGAAAACAAAAAATAGTTTATTTTTAATTTTTCCGGCCAAATTTGACTTTACTCTCCCCTTAACATGGAAACAATACCAAAGTAATAATAAAAAAAACTAAACAAACAGACAATCAGTTGTTCCAAGTTGCTCTAGCCAACAATAAAATAGAGTGTTGCTTTCGTAGCACACGTCTGCTTCGCGTGCTAAATTTCAGTTTCGATTTTAGACAACTTGGCACAGGCGCAGTATTGTTGCTCCTTCTGGCGTTAGCACATCGTACTAAATTAAGTACTCCTAACATAGACCAGCCACACATGCTCCTAGTTGTTTTCTATAGGCTCCTGCCGATACAGATAACCGATACCGATTTAAAAAAGAAAAGTCAATGGGTCAAGAAGTCAAACTCCTATTTCGTCATTATGAAACTGGTGTGCAAGAAAAGTAAATTTCTAATTTTTTTTTTTATCAGTGGTGTCAGGTCCACAGGTGTATACCATCTACTGTAAAAAAAAAAAGAAGCCAACTTACACTGCAGATAGGCCTAATCCCAAGACGCCACCCTGAATCTGGTAATGCACACGCGTTGAATTCACTAAACGCCTGTGCAGATGACGTCATGGGATACAAGCGATGCTATGCAGGAAAGGTTTCTCTCAAGCTAGGTGGAGTAGCCAGTGCGCACGGAAGTTGGTCGTATCGGCTAAAATATCGGTAAATAAACACCGATACAGATCCGATACCGATACACAAAATATAACGATAATATCGGTCTATCCCTACAAAGGAAAATACAGTTACGACAATGTCGATCCTTTTGAATTTTCGGAGAAGCAACATTCTCTTGAGACATTTCTGAAGAAGGTGAACTTTTCTTCTAAAATTCAAAAGGATTGACAGTGTCTGAATTGTATTTCCTTTCATTAGTGGGAAAAAGTGTTCGTTTTTTAACCATTATCAAGAATTTATATGGTTGGGGAGGAGAATTTGTGACTGAGACCCCATCTGAAACGTCTTAGATTCATTCCCATTAGTTCCGTGTTAGTTTATAGAGGGCGCCATGAGTTTTATGTGGGTATTTCTACTCAGTTTTCAGCCTAAAGTTAAACTAAATGAAACAAGCTCGTATTTAATTATTATTTAGTTTAGCTTAGTTGTAATTTAGTTTACTTTAGATTTGGTTTGAAGTATGAGCAAAAATTACCATATCGAACGCATGGCACCCTCTGAAAACTTGGACGGAACTAATAGGAATTAATGTAAAACGTTTCAATAGGGACTTTTTAGAGTTACAAATTCTCCTCCCCAACCCTATACATTCTTGCCATTATGTATTGCAGTTTCCACTGTTATCGTCGCTTGCTGATTTTTCAACAAAGATGAAACTTGGAAAAAAAAAAGTGGACTTTAAATGACTGTAGACTATTTTAGTGTTTTAAAAAAAAAAGTAGGCTAGTTAAAAAAATGCTACTGCCAACCGGGACTTTTTTTTACCTCTAGGCTATATGTTAAGCCCAACCTCTGCCAATGTCGGTCGCAGCTCGTCATATGACGAGGAAAAGCGGCAATTAGCGACATTATTTCTAGTCTGACTAAACAAGCTAGCTACATTCAAGGCCCAACGTTCCCTAAAATCGCAAACTTGGTGGGTAGAGATCTCTTCAAAACAGTTCCACAGTCCATGCAAGCTAGAGGGACAACATAACGTGAGGCCCAGTAAATACTGGTCTGGAGGCTATGAAAGTGGCAAAATTTAAATTCCAAAGCAAACAAAGTTGTTGGTGATGTAGCCGGCAGTAAAAACGTAGTAGAGGCCTGA
Organism: Lithobius niger; assembly: GCA_023313725.1. Lineage (NCBI taxonomy): Eukaryota > Metazoa > Arthropoda > Chilopoda > Lithobiomorpha > Lithobiidae > Lithobius > Lithobius niger. The sequence continues at coordinate 43,548 of JAHWFP010158274.1, read as the reverse complement.
TGAAGACGTCTGTGGGATGTTGAAAATTAGCAGGACGTTGTGTAGCTTATGCCCTTGATGTGAATTTAAAAATTGTTAAAAAAAATACCGCATATACTGTATTCACAAAAAGGACACAAACACTGTCCAGCTAATTTTTTGTATTGTTATACATTGTTTTTCGAAGCTAGTTGCAGAAATGCTGTAGTCAGAAGCTGATGAACTGAGCACATCCGTGCTAGAGTGTATTTTAGCAACCACATCTGCTAATTCTTGAAAGTCGAGAGGCTAATCATTTTACTTTGGTTTAAACAAAATTCAGGAAAAACGACTTACGCATTAACCAAATTGTCATTCAGCTATGTTACTTGAAATGTGAATTTTTAGTAGATTGTTACATGTAAGACCATATTTTAAAAATGTCACATCGCTTACTTTGAAAATTCGAGTCCATGTTTACGTTTTGTACGCTTAGATTTCAAAGTAAAGGATATTTACCGTTCCAATATCCTTGCAAATTTTCAACAGTCAGGTTTTTCTGTCAATTATGGCTGTCTTCATCAGGCTACCACATCACCGCTTACTTCGTCGTGATTGTTTGTCTGCTTTCGTTCGTCTGCTGCTATCATTCGTTGGAATGTGGCGCGAGGCCACAGCCTCCGTAACTTGCAGGCCAGTGCACCACAAAGAAGTAAGCGGTGATGTGGTAGCCTGATGAAGACAGTCGTTCTGAGCCCCTCCAACTCCAGAAAAACCTGACTGTCGAAAATTTGCAAAGATATTGGAACGGTAAAAAACCACATGTAAAATGTTGTGAAAAGTCGCATTTCAACTAACATAGTTGAAGGACAGTTTGGTTAATGTGCAAGTCGTTTTTCCTAAATATCTGTTGATGTTTGCAGCGCTGCGTTCAGAAATCTTGAGGGCTAACTACTAAATTTTCCTCAATAAAATCTTCACCATTAATTTCGCTCATTTTCAAAAAGAAGACCCTCCTTAGACCCTCCTTTTTGAAAATGAGCGAAATTAATGGTGAACATTTTATTGACGATTGTAATGAGTTTCAAAGTTATTCTAGGAACGGAATAACACGGAATAACGGAATAACACTTTGAATTGCAACGGAATAACAGGAAAGTTATTTCTTGTTGGTGCATTTGAGGAAATGTTTTTGTTTTAATTGTGCGTTTGTAATGGTGCCACAAACTGGTAAAGTTGTACAAAACGTGGCGAATGGAAAACACAGGACGGTGAGTGACTTAAAAATTATACTATCCCAGCAAAATGGAGAGGGATGAGTGATTGGCATTTGTGAAGGTTGTTTATGTCAGTTGCTTTGGTTCAAATGTCATTTGAGACGGGATGAGTTACATGGGGCAGCAATTTCCGCGGCACTATGAACACTACGGAAGCATGTTTAAGTATGGACAGAAATCTAGCAGGTGAAATAGGCAACATTTGTTGTTTCTTAAAAATACAATAGAATTAATAAAACATTCAGCCGCACAGTTTTACGACCTTGACTCAATGCAAAATAATAGATTTTTGGTTTTTTTAGTTCGCAATAATTATTTTGTTTTTTTTCTCATTTTAGGTGTTACCAACCTTGGCAAATGACAAAAGTGGGGGTTGGCCTCGGCTTAAGCCGAAGACCATTGATAATATGCGTGACAGCATTTATGTTGATGTCGCTGACGTTTGTACTATTTATTTCGGTTCCAAAATTGGGTAAGTCTATCACATCGAAATGTAGGCAACGAAAGAAAATTAAGTGTAATGTTCATTAGTGCTGGGCGGTATCGGTATTTTTACCACGGTTATCGGTATTTGCATAATACCGAAATACCGTACATTTTTAGTGTCTAGCTGATTTTTTAATAACTTCGCCAATTTTTGGCCGATTTGGACATTCCAATATACCATTCGAAGCGTTTTTCACCAGCTTTCCAATGGAGCTAAATTCAAATTGATAGCATAAACTGTTCAGAAGTTATGGGGGGGGGGGGGGGGGGGGAAACCAATGACCAATTTGCAAAATATTTACTCAGTCTTTAAAGTTGACTCATTCATTCAAGTAGAGTGAACAGTTAGTTTGTACAAAACATAAACATCTACCCAAGTGTTTTTTTGTTTTTTTTGGATTCGGTTAGGATCCGGATCTGATTCAGCCAATCTTGTAAATTATCTGGATTTGGTAAAAGTAGATTCAGTCGATTCCTAGATTTTATGCTTCGTTTTAAGAGGTGTTTATTCCGAGCAATGATTAAACTATAACCCGATCTCCGAGACCGATTCCAATCAAAGTGGCGGAGTAGCAGCAGAGGTGCACTGATGTTGAAATCAGACATCGGAAAACAGCACGAGGGCGTGAGGGTATGCTTCAACTACCCAGGTAGGCGGATACCGATCATTTTTTTTTCAGAATACCGATACCGTACCGTATCGAAAATTTCCGATACCGCCCAGCACTAATGTTCATAAGCGGCTCACTAGTCATCTGTAAACTGTTCACAACGTTGGCTGCGTTGTGTTTCCTCGTTTGCGACATTTGTTTTAATTGGAGGTCAACTTCCTGGCTCACTGACAAGTGAACTTTTTCAACATTATCGCTGCTCAACTGTCATCTGTGTGGCAGTTCATTTATTACTAATGCTACGGGTAAATTGATCACCTTTTTTCGTGCCATCCAGGTACAAGCTGATCAGTCTAAAAATGATCAAATGATCACTGAATCCAATCGTTGTGAAGTACTTGCTGATGCAATTTTAGAAACGTATAACCTGCATCAGCAAAGCTGTTATTGTTCACAAATTTAAATCATTGTTGTCTAATGTGCATTAATTATTAAGAGCATTAAGTTCACACAGGGTCTGTGGCAGTCCTATCACCTTCTTCAGATGTAAAACAAGGCACAAAAATGTTTGATGATCACACAATTTTGAAATTTGTGCTGCAGACCACTGATTGCAGTGCGAATTTCAAAATGGTGTGATTATCGATCATTTTTGTGCTTCGTTTTACTTCTGGAGAAGGTGACTGGACTGCCACAAATCCTGCCACTTACCGGAACTTCTGGTATTAGTCCGAATGTGTTGTTAGCATATTTATTTCCGATAATGTCATCGAATCGCTACAGTAATAATAGTGAACACCGGTTGCCGGTTTTTTCCGTTGGTTGCTCATGTATGTCCATGTTTCACCGAAAATATCCTCAATCACATTTTTGCGCTCACTGGCTAACAAATGGTGTTTTTCGTTCGCTTCGCTCACTCAAACCGCACATCCCCTCTTCAGTCATGCCTCATTTGGTTAGCACATCGATAAATTGGATGATGATTTCCTCACGGAAAATCAGCTTACTGACAACGCCACACTGAGCGACGTGCACTGCAAAATTTTTCCAACAATTTTTTTGGGGGGATTTACAGAGGTATCAACGCTCTCGCATGCCGTGATTGTTGCAGCCTACTTTGAAACAATTGTCCAACCAAGTAGCGTAATTCTACGTTAGTTTCGCATGCCGGCATTAGACTACAACTTTGTTATACATTTGAAAGTATCAACGGGGCGCGTACCTACATCAAAGATCTAGAATAAGTTGAGCAAGAATACTATACAGTTGCCAGCCACAGGTTGATCGAGGGTAACGTCAGTCGGGTGACGAAAACTATGAACTCAACATGTTTGCTATGAACGACAGTTTTTTACTCTTTGTAGTGTAGGATTTCCCCGACGGACTCGACCTATTTTTGAACTTGGATCTAGAAATGTGGCATTGAATCTGTGTGCAAAATTTGACATAAATCGGATAACTCATACAAACATTATGGCACGAGCACACAGACAGACAAACAAACGTTCGCATAAGATTCTAAATCGGCTCTAATAATGTAGACTCAGAGAAATTAAATCAGAAATTAATTTACGGTACTAAAAGTGACACCTAAATACACACTGGTTATGTCTTTCAATTAACCGTTGACAGCCATTGACGGAGAAATTATACCGATTCTCTAACTGTATCTGTACTAGTCTTCACTTCTTTTTTGTTTTTAATGTTTTATAAATTTGTGTATTTCTTGGGATAGCTTCTGCATCAATTCTTGACAGAGGACTCGCTGAAGATGCTGGCAATCTTCAGTATGCTGTTGTAATCGATGCAGGAAGCAGCGGTTCTCGTGTGTACATTTATACCTGGCCACCACACAACGGGGATCCTAAGGAATTGCTCAAAATTTCACCACTAACGGATAACCGTGGGGAACCATTAGTCAAGAAAATTGAACCAGGTAGGCACTCAAAATAAAGTGATGGTTAAAAATCAGTGTAGAAAATGCAGATAAGCTTGAAGCACCGAAATAATACGCACAACCTCACAACGAGAAGGAAATCAGTCAAATTTCCGTAAATTTTTGACAGTCTGCCTGGAGGATGATTATAAACGTCTTCCAACTGCCGTCTCAGGCACTATTTTGAGGTTTTACTGCTGCTTTGAATCACATCAGTCCGTTTGTTTACATTTGACCCGCGCAGCGGCCGTGGCCTTCGATGTTGGTCGGTCGGCGGCCGCGGCATTGGGCTTCGTTGTTGGTCGTGCCGTTTCCATTCGGTTGCAAGGCTGGAAATTTGGCTGATTTCCTTCTCGTGAGATTGTGCATATTTATTTTGGTGCTTCAATTTTCCAAACTCTCTCAGTATAATGTGTTTACGTGTTTTCTAAGCAGATAAGCTTGCATTCATGTCCCTCATTCTCAACTTTAATGCTGTATTATTAATTTTCAGTTAATGCAAGTTAATTCAGGTAAAAGTGTGCAAATCAAAGTGGACCCAAAAACTCTTTAGACAACGAATCTATCTTACTAGTTGAGCCTGTTGATGTGACCTAATCCACATCGGTCTTGTTGTTACCCTTTTTTAAATTTGTATTTAACTAGTTGGCCCCGTGCATGTTGCATAGTGGATTGAATTTTTCGGTGTTAGCCTCTTCCGGTGTTTACTCTCCTTAGGAAGCTAAATCGTGTTTTTGGAATATTTGACTAGCTGGCTAATCCTTTAATTTTACTCTTCCACAATGCGATCTGATGTGACCCGCCCCGACCTCCGTGTACTAACATGTCAATATTTATCTGTTGGAAATGTCAACGGGATTTTCCCCGCCACTCCCCTTCCCCTCGCATATCTATGCTTGTCTCAATGCTGAAAAACCCTATCATTGCTTTAGGTTAATAACCGTGATAGTTCCCGCCAACTTTGAAACAAATCACCTCGGTACCGCGCACCGCAAAATTGTTGTAAGCTACTGAGGTATCTACGCTCATACACGTAGTAATTGTTTCCGCCCACCACTTAAAACAATTCAACTCCTCTGTGGAAGTCAGCATCTATGAATAAATGCGCCTTTCCATCGTATCAGGCTGCCTATTTCGAGGCCCATTTGAGGTCTTCGCCCATTTGGGGTCTTCAAAATTAAGTTCAACCAATCGTCATTTGGTTTAAAGTTGTCTGCTTTAGCTATGGATTCATTTTTTTTTTTCGAATAACAAACGCAAAACAATCTGACAGTGATGTGAATCGAAAACATATAAACAAGGAAAGAAACAACCCACAGATCACCTGATGATGATTGCTAGAGGCAATCGAAAATTTGCGAGTATTTGAACAATCTACAGTGTGAAAGGGAGCGATATTTGGTCGGGAGTATGTCTGGAAAATTTAATTTTAGCATTTTCTCATCTTTGCATTTTTATCATCAATTGCTAAAAAGTATGTGCTTACTTTTTTGTTATCTTTTTTCTGAAGGTTTCATTTATTGGCATGGTTTATCTGCCAGGACAGCTTGTAAAGCGAGTCAATACAATACGTAGTGAATTAAAAAATTAAATATAGATGTAGTTTAATTTAGTTTCGTGTTCATGTTGTGTTTACACCCTGCAGAAGACATTTTTGTCATTTAGAAGTTTATAAGAACCTTCGGTATTAAAAACATTTTGTACAGATAAGTTATTTTTTGGAGCATTCAGTTGTTCTTTAAGAAGAGAACGTTATTGCAAGGTTTTTGGCGAAACTGCAAGTGCTTGCTTTCTAATGGTTTCAAGTGTGGATTTCCCTGTTGCTGTTTGTTTGGCTCCATAAAGGAAATATTTCTGAATCCGATGTATTAATTTAATATAATTTGTGAGCTACGTTGCATCTGTGTGCGATAGTAATTGAATTGGCAGGTGCAATGGCTCGTTACTCAAATGGAATAAAAGATAAGCTGCCAGCTGTTGAGTTTTTATTTATTTACGTGCCTTTATCGTAGATGTAGTCGTGAAAGTACAAGGGCGAATAATAAGGAAATCTGTAGTTCAATTCGGGCAAAAGCAGTAAGGGCCGTATTGTGTGGGAATTCATTAGTGAAATTTACTTCAAGGCCGACAGTTTTTGTTTTTACGTTTTTTTCAAAATTTTGTCAAAGCAAGTAAACAATTGTAGATTTTTGAAACGCATAATAATACAAAGTATTTTTACTGTGTTATTTTTTTTTATTTATTTTGCTTTTAATACCATTCTCATGCTTTTAAAAAAATTCACCAAAATTTGGAAAAAATTCCGGAGAAAATTTACTGCTCATTTCCATAATCAAGACAACAGCTTTGCCCAGCAAAGTGAGTGAACAAGAGCGAAGTGAGGCCAACGGGAGTGAAAGATGTAGAAAGTCCAAGCTATATCCTTGAGTCCAGAAGAAGATAACAGCAAGTTATCAAAAATTTGTGTTTTCGCTCGCTAAAACTCCCAGCAGTAAAGGTGAGGTTTGCTGCATTGAGAACTATGATTTGTACAGATGATAGTGCTGTGTGTCTTGGCCATGCGTTGGTTGAGATTTAGTGAGGTTTAGGCCAAGACGGTGGTCCGGCCAAATGTCTTATATTGTTGGGCGTCCTAGGCTGTTATCATTTCTTAATTTCTATAAAAAAAAAAGTGATAGTAGTTTTCATAATCCTTAGGTAGCAGGTGAGTGATGATGTTTGAGTAATTGCTACGAACAGTATTAAAACTTTTTATTGGTGTTTTTATTGGTGTGTGTTGGGATAGGCTTACTCTCGTTATACTGGTGTGCTCGAACAACGCAACAACGGTGTTTTGTTGTGAAAGCGAGCGTTTTTCTTGGAGATTTGGTTAGGTACTTAAGTGGCTGGTCTTTCAGACAAAACTGAAATGCAAATGCTGCATTCACGCATTATTGGTGTTAGCCCCCGAAAATGAGTGTATTAATTATTTTTAAGTAACAATCTTTCATTCCATTTTTGGAGAATATTTTTGATTTTTTTGATGTCACCTCTCCTTTCAGGGCTGTCTTCAGTGGCCGATAATCCAAATGAAGCCAGTAACTATATCCAGCCTCTTATCGAGTTTGCTGCAGAGAAAATCCCATTTAGTCAACAGAAATTGACCCCTCTCTACATTTTGGCAACGGCAGGGCTTCGTCTTTTAAATTCAACGTAAGTAGCTAAAAAAAAAACAATTTGAAGTTGTGTTTCCTAGGTAATTAAATATGTCCCTTTATTAACTTAATCCCTTCTCGTTTATCTGGAGCCACGCTGTCATAGGATGAGGGATGTACCGTATATTCGGTAATAATTCGGCCTATTCGGTCAAATATTGATTTTGGCCGAATGCAATATTCGGTATTCTGCTGAATACTGATTTTGCGCCGAATAATGATATTCGGTATTCGGCCGAATATTTTTTTAGTATTGTTTATTTATGAAATTGTGTTAACGTTTAACTAAGCATTTAGTTTTTGGTTTGTGAGGAGTTGTCTTCTGACATTCATAAAAGATGGAAAAATGACCAAATTGATTTACAGGTATTCAGCAGAGCATTCGGTTAAGTATTTGGTCGAATAATTCAGTAGTCGGCCGAATATGTAGGCTAAATTGTTTGGTGCCTAATATTCGGTATTCAGCAGTTCAACTAGTCGGTTGTATACTCGATATTCGGTATGTGAAGTATTCTGTTGTAAATTCGGTATTCGGTAAATTTTGTATTCGGTGCATCCCTACGTAGGATAGGATTTTAAATCTGGCCCCTTCGCACAGGCAATGCTCTATCCCTCGATTTGGCTCGTGCCCGTTCACTGAAAACCGTGTGCAAGCCTAGTGTGAAACGGGATTGTTTTGAAACGCTGAGAAGCTTATCATTAACTTTGGCAAAGAAAACAATTGCAGGTAAAACTCGCGCTTTAACCCAAACCACCAGATTAACTCTTGGTTGAGATGGATTGCGAATTTTTGGTAGTTACTGTAAATCGTGGATGAAACGCCCATGGGCTTATGCAGTTAATTTAGCAAAAATAGGGGGGTGGGCTTTAACTCGAGCATTATCAATTTTCTAACCTTTCTGGACATCTATTACAGAAAATTCGAAGCTTTTGAACGATATCTGAAAGACCAATTTTTACATCCTTTTAATTGCTGTGAAGAAGGGAGGAGGCTTAGGTGAGAGATGCCCAGGCCTTGTGCAGGTGCTAGGAGCTAAAGGAAGAGTCCACTATTACTACAGGGAGGGAGAAGGGGCCAGTAAACATATGCAGTACTATCTTTATTCACATCATATAACTTTTAGGTAATTTTTCATAGAAAAACGACAATTTGAGGGGTGGACTTTACAGCATTTTAGGGGGTGGGATTTAGCTTCAACTGGGCTTTTAATACACAATTTACGGTAAGTAACTCAAAAATGGTTTCTATATTCTTCTACTATCTTCAGGCACTAGGAAAAAGCTAAAAAAAAATCGTACATGTCACTGCGGAATTTTGAATCTTGCAGTCGTCTCACATCGTTGGCGGTTGAGGCAAACCTGGCTCCTTCTCGTTGTGCTCGGGTCATGATAGAGCAAGGAGGTATTTCCATTTCCTAGGGAAGTCGGAGCAACAACTTTCACTATGTTTTGATGTGCGGATTCCTGTAAGTTCATCAGCTGTATTTGACATTTTTGCCAACTCTATCATTTGTAATTACAAAGTGAAAATGGCATTGACCTGGATGGAAGGAAGGAGTAGTCCGTTCAGTCAGTGCTCTTTTGATGTAAGTGTTGGAGTGGCTGTCTTGTCGCGTAGATCTACACAACAACGGTAGTGATTTTACCACGAAGTGCACTACAGAGCAGCTTCAATATGGCAAAATGCTATTAGTTGCCTACTGTCTAATCCGAGAATGGGACTAATCTGAGAATGGACATCTTCTAGCTTCTCTCAGTCACGTGCTGGAGGTGGCTGCCACATTGTCGGGCTGGAGCTTCTCGCGCCTGACATCGGCTGGTTATGGAACACCAATCTTAACGATAAAGTTTGTTAAATATGAGCAATTAATTATAGAGCAAGGTGTCGTGATAATACCCTCCTTTTCCCTCGTTATGACAAAGCAACGTTACTTTTATTATTTAGCTTGTCTTCTGTCATTTTGTGTGGGATGCGCTGGTAAGTAGAGCTGCCGAGCAGCAACTGTTACGTGTCCAATCCGTTATGGTGCGCAACACGATTGTAAATCGGAAAAGAAAAGATTCCCCTTGCTGAAAATTGCAGCAGCTGCCAACAAATCCAGTAGCACGTTTTTAGGCGTAAGAAATACGCTTTCACTAGACAAGATTGTTTGTACCTCCAGCTAGCTAAATAACTTAGCCCTTATTCTCGGGCCCTCCCTTGAACGTAACTACGGTATCAGTGAATTGTCAGAGGACAGAACCCGTCTCCACAGCGCTTCCCGTTAGCAGCAAATAGCCCCAGGGTGAATGTACTGCCGTCCCGACAAGCCGCGTAACGGAGTTTGTATATAATTTGGATGTTTTTTTAAGCAATTAAAAAACTAATGGCGTCTCCTACCAAAGTGAGAACGAACACGATCAAAGATGTAAACAGTAAGAAGCATAATTTGTGCGAATCCTAAAGAAGACTGAAATTTGAACATCTTTTCGTCAATTTGCCTATCGAAAATTCGCGAAATACGACGATGTATTTCCTTTTTGAATTTGAGCGTACACTATGTGACTTCTGAAGCCCCAGCACAAGCGAGAAAGGCATTAACTCACACCCCCAGTTCAAACTTTTGCTTTCAATATGAGGATTGGTATCGGTTAGTAGTTGTCTAATGCCAATATTAGCTTTGCTGTCGTTTGGTTAGAATCTTGTTTTGGTAAGAGTGTAAAAGCGCTTGAACCAAAAGGAGTGAATCAAAAACACTTTACGTAGTTTATGCTAAGGTGAGTTTTGGGTAAAATTACAAAGTAAATGCCGTGCTTTAACAATCTGTTACCTTCACGAGGGCCAAAACGTAACAGACTGTAAGTGTAAGAAATTTACTTTGTAACCGAAAAGTATTTTTTTATCACTCCTTTTGGTTCAAGAGTACCGGTATTTATACTATCACCAAGTCTGTTGAAAACCTAAGTAGAATGCCTATCAGCCTTTAGAATCTCTCTCTTCAGTTAAGAGAAGTAAAAATTTTCGGGTTCCCCAATTTCTGACTGAAGTGCTAACATGACCCAATATGACCCTTTCACAGAAAAGCTATTCCTGTTAAAAGCTATTAGCATTGGCATGAAAATTATCAGCATCACATCTGGTAGGCAAAAACGATTTTCAGTCGATCCATTTTGGCCACACTTAAATACCGAATGCGTGGTACTAAATCAGTTTAGTCGCAGTCTTGTCTTCTATTGTGCATACTGTACAATCCTTAATTCTTTTTTCATTTCCATGTTTGTAGGCAACAGACAAACATTCTTGAAAGTCTTCGTGTCGACATTCCAAAAAAGTATCTCTTCAGTTTTGCTGGAAGTAATGCGGAAGTGCTGACTGGTAAACAAGAAGGCGTTTACCAGTGGATTGCCATCAATTACGTGCTGCGGCGCTTTGATCACAATTCAGGTACAATATTATGTAAACGGCACATCACCATACTTCAAAAATAAATCCAAAGTTAAACTCTAATACTGCTATAGTGAAACGTCTCGAACAAACACTGTTAAGTTTACCCTTTCAACAATCTGAATGAGAACTTCCACTGGCCAATAACACGGGACTATAGGTTCCGAATTTCATCGCATTGAGTCATACTTAAAGCTCTGTCTACAGTGTACTCCATATTGGCCCGATTATAATATGCATAAGTTTAATCGGTTTTGTAAAGTATAGTATAAATAAGAATCCAAGCATGGCGAAAATCCAAAAGGACAGAAAAAAAACCGTGCTAACCACAAACTATCCCGTGGTATTGCATAGGGACAGGCGACGTTTAAAGACACTGAGGGAGGGCGCGCATCTGACATCATCAGGTAGAGCATTTCACGCTCTGACCACCCTGACACCAAAGCAAAACATCCGAACCTCCACCCGAAGAGTCAGGAGCTTTCTCCAATCGATGTCATCGAGTCCGCTCAGAAGCTAAAATCGTAGAATTATTTTTTAATTATCCTAAAATACTTACCTTTAAATGTGCTTTATCAGGCTCCCCACCATTGTTGGCGGGCCAATAATGTACCTAATCACTTCGTAGCAAAGTGAAAGGCAAAAACCGGCTAGCGGTGTTTATTGTGGCTTTTTGAAGACATCTTAGTAAGGAAAAGGCACTTTACTACAATTTCGGACGCACAAAGTAAACAAACACAATTTAAGAAAGAAGATATTCCAATAGAACAATATGTTGCAAATTTTCGATAGCCAGTTTACCGGAGATGTAACCCCAGCCGATTATCTTCATCAGGCTCACAAACGTCAACGGAAAATTTTCGTCAAGCAGACGTTCGCATCACTCAAATTCTGCGATTGGCGTGCCCTCCGGTATTCATAGGGCCGTTGCACCACTTGTCTCTAAGCACCTTGCTGAATTTGCCTCGTAGAAAGTATTGTATTCCTGGATTGCTACGGGGAGAGTTCAGCAAGGTGCTTAGAGACAAGTGGTGCAACGGCCCTATGAATACCGGAGGCCACACCAACCGCTGAATTTGAGTGGCACAATCGTCTGCTTGACGAGAATTTTCCGTTGATGTTTGTGAGCCTGATGAAGATAGTCGCCTGGGTGTTACATCTCCTGTGAACTGACTCGAAAATTTGCTGGATTTTGTCCTGTTGGAATATCTTCTTTCTTGAAATTGGGTGTGTTTATTTTGCTACGATGTCTTCCACCTTTCAAGGTAAATTTCATGATGTTTTATCTAATTACTGTACTAGATTTTCGTTTGGCACTTCCGAGGTGGGATCTGCCTGTTGTTTAAAAACAACTCGTAGTAATAGCTTCTTCAAATGAAGTCGTTTCATATTACTGCAAGAGGTTCACGGCACATAACTAAATAAATTCAGATGAAATCCCAAAACCTGTGGTGATAAAAGCTCTTGGTTCGTTGGTGGGCCGACCGAGGGAAAGGAAAGTACACTATTCCATGAGTGCTTCCATGAGTTCCCTTGGGGCAACTAAACCCTTAAATGAGAAAGTTAAAGATAACAATCAACAGGGAAAACAACTTCTTTATTTCTGGAGCTATTAACCCACATTTTGCTAATCACCCACCAGGGGGAGAGAGCATGTGCTCTGAGCATTTAGCTTCTTCTTGGGTACTTGTCTTTGGTATCCACTTAAGGCGCATCCCCCCCACCCATAATGCTTTTTTTTAAACTGAAGATAGGCTGTTATTCCTGCCATTGCTTCCCTCTTTTTGAAAGTCTGTGCATGCCCCTGTAGAAGACATTTTTTCGTTTGGACACAGCATTAAATTTATCATTTAAGCTAAATTTAAAGGTAACGTATTTTTGAGGAAAGTAAGAAGGTAGTTTTTTTCCCCCGATTTGTACCTTTAAAACTGTAGTGGCATTTAACACATGCATCCAAATCTATAACTCTGTCAAATTTTACCTGTCGTATACCCCATTCAAATAATTTTTTCGAGAGCTGTCCACCAGTGCTCATCGCAGGCCAGTGGCTCCGATTATTTTTTTTAAATTATTCAGGAAAAACAAAAATAAAAAGTTTAAAAATGGACTTGAAAAGCACTTAAGACCGTTAAAAAAGGTTGTTTCTCAGGCATCGCCGCACCGCCTAAAAGCCGCCGCACTGACCTTTTTATTTTTTTTTTTCCTTGCTATTTACCGCAGTGCTTGCAACAAAATACGATTACGAAACACCGGACAAAAAAAAAAAACGTCACGAGCACCACACCAACAATAGGGTTAAGAGTATATCATTATTACTCTTATTATTACTACTATCTATTATTACTCTTAACAACAGTAATTATCATTGTTGGTGTAGCTAAAAAAAAAAAAAAACCGCCCGCCTGCATGGAAAAAATTTTTTATCGCCCGAAAAACAACTTTCTAATTTTTAAATGGCCTAAAATTTTAAAAAAATAAAAAAAAGAAACGAATGATAATATTGGCTTTAAATCCGAAAAAGGGTGAACTAACGTAGAACGCCAGTGTAATAGCTGTCAGTTTGATGCACTCCCAGCCGAAGCCACGCCGCCACCAATATAATACCAGTGGCATTACCACAGCCATATTAATGCCTTGTGAAAGTCAAGTCTTACATTCATGGCCCTTTATTTCTTTAGAAATTGGGAGCCAAAAATGAAATTTGTTTTACTTTATTTGCAATATGGTAAGTAATAAGCTGTTCTCTGTTGGTGTCCACCATTGCAGATGCTCCGGATGTGGCCGTGGACATTCGTAGCTCGTCACCCGAATCACCGCTACTGATTCGCAAAGAAACAGTAGCCATTCTCGACATGGGAGGAGCATCACTTCAAATTGCTGCGGAAGTTACAAGCAAGGCACAGTTGGAATTATTACAAGTGAGGCAAAACACGTGCTGAATTAAAAATAAATTTGTAAAGTAGAATTGAGTTAAGCCAGTTAAGCCCTTTTTTCTTCTCTTGTGGACAGGAAGAAGAAAAGGCCAATTTGGCCGAGTTCAATCTGGGCTGTCTTGAACACGGCGACGATCATCTGTACAGAGTGTATGTCACCACTTATTTGGGTCTCGGAGCTAATGAATTGTTGGGCCGCTATGAATATGAACTTATAAAAAATGCTGCACAAAATTACACGTACGGGTAAGAGCTAACGTGAATCAATTCTAGTAAAAATAAATGTATTTTTGTCACTATTATGTAAGGGTGGGTTTCCTCCCACCGAACCGATCTCAAGCCGATCCGCAGAAAAATAACGGGGATGATGTCGATCTTGCCGAACCTGTCAGCAGATAAACCGATAGTCTGCATCTCCAGGTCTCAAACAATTCACAAATTTTAAATATTTTTACTTCAATCATTCGTAATTATTCAGAATTACCCAAATTAAGCACAGGTGAAGCAGCTGCAGGAGAATTGTTTGCCCATTTCTTCTTCGATATGAACAATCAGGAATTAGTTTTGATATTTGGTAACTGACGGTTAATTTCCCAGTTTTGACCCGTTACCGACTTGTAGCTGCTCTAGGCCAGCAGATATCAAGTCTCCAAGATTGCTTCGGTCCAGCATTGGAGTCGGGCCAGTAAGAGGATGACTATGCTCACATCGAATATTGCCCTTTTTGCGTGCAGGGCGTGCCACCGTGCCTGTACAGCGAGTTCAAGCGAGCCCAAACATGACGGCAAGTTCGACTGTTGAATCCTCTGCAGTCAAGCTCGTGACGTAGTTAAGTATTTTGAATAAAAAGGGAGGGAACATGGAATATGAAAGTGTGCAGCGGCTGCTACTTACTGGAGTTCACATGGGTATGGTTTGAACGTGGTGCTAGGTGTTTCGTAGTTTTTCCCCATGTAGTGCCATGCAAATGCCCGAAAAAAATGCCCATGTCTAAGCGCCCATTTCACAACAACTATGGAATTTGCAAACTATTCCCAGTAGGGTTGGTTTCGTTTGCTATCATTTGCAGTCATTCTGCAGCCATCACAGGCGAAGCATACACCTTCCAGGCGTCACTGATGGGTGGTAAAGGTAAGCCATGACTTAAATATCATAACTAAATACTCGATGCATCTAAATACTCGATAAGTCATTCTTTTCCTGGCCCGAGTCTACTACTACTACCACCTATTGCAGTTAGAATAACGGAGAGAATTGACCTCAAGAGTGAAAGCTCGCAAAGAAGCAATTAATTTACAGGAAGGCTGTCTTCAATATTCATCAGTTAGCGAGCAAAAGCTGACTTAGGTTGGGTTATTCACAGCAATAACGGTTATGCAATTTGTACTCAAACTCAGCTAATGTGCTTGTATACATACTTGAAAATTAACTCTTGTAAAAAAGGTGATAACGTGCCAATTTTTTACTAATTCAGACATACAAATATGCCAAATTGATTGCCTTGAACTTGATAAAAGCTGTCCAGTGGCCTGGATTAAAATTTTATCCTCGAATACCGGGACGTGCACATGGAAGTGGTAGGAGGGAGGGCACAAGTCCCTGCATTCCTGGCAAAGTGCCCCTTTTTGGTATAACTATAGATCTATATAATAAATCGCCCTATTTCCGGCACAAAAAAAGTTAAAAGGGCAAAAACAGGTAGGAAAGGGTAAAAACACCAAAAAAGGATAAAAAAAAGAGCCCTTACAAAACGCTTACTGCACCCTTGCTTTACTTGCGTACTACAGTACAGTACTTAGTCTTGAATTTTCGAGGAAATCCCGTTCCTCTTCTTCAGAAGTCGAAAACACAATTTGAAGAAGAGGAACGGGATTTCCTCGAAAATTCAAGATTAAGTACTGTAGTATACAAGTGGTGATTTGTTGTTTACTTCTGTTATAATGTCTTAAACAATCGCTGTTATCGCCGGTTGCCGGTTTTTCAACCCTTTCACTAGCAGTTGAAGCTAGTAAATCTGGCTTAGAACATGGGGTAGCTCAATCATTCATCAGTTTTACTCCTAACTTTCTTGAACTCTATCCTTGAAGTTATCTACTCATACATCACTATTGAAAGGGCCGTATCGTTCAGAGTAGCTGTACTCGGTTAGGGCAAATTATCTGCAGGGCTGCACCGATACCAATACTTGTTTGCTGATCTGATACTAATACTTGTCAGGAACTGGGAGTCCGAAACAGTACTGAATAATTTATTTTTCTGTAAAAAACTAAGCAAACTTTAGCTTTATCAGTTTGATTGAGAACTAAAACAACAGTTTGAACAGTTTACAGTTTTTGGAACCTTTTGCTTTTGTATTTTGTTAATTAGCTTGACAACGATTTGAACTGCAGACTTGAAATTATCACCACTCGATAGGTCTTGAAAAAGCGACTAAAATGGTGTACATGTACTTGAGCTCTAAAATCTGTCATTTTTTTTGCGAAATAATCGATAAAATCCGATACCTTTGGCTGATAACAATCCTTTCCGATATTGCAATATTAGTGAAACTCTCATGGACTGTTTGCAGCATTCCATTAAGTTTCAAGAACGTCAAGCCAATATTTGAGTTAGTGGTCCTGGATGTTTGCCTTCGTATTTAGGAGCATTTGAGGAATTCAAAAAATTTTTTTTGGAGTATTGCTATAGGCCCAGGGCTTGATGTGCATTGGTAGCATTGGTGTGAGTTCCATACGGTCCAAGACATTAAATCCCTGAGATTGCGTGCCCACGGTCACATCCAGGGCATAACAGTTCTCCAGGATGCCGACGAGAATACAGACTAATGTGGCTTCTCTGCCGACCTTTGTATGCATGTTGCCTACATCATACATTTTTTTTGTCATGTTTTCATTGTTTTATTGTAACTCTCCCTATTGTACCTTGTGTACGGTCAAAGCAAAATAACTAAATAATTGTTAATATTGTACAATACATAATGAGTGTGGTAAAAATTCACTATTTAAATTGCAAATGCTCTAAGCAACAGAGCTGCACCGACACCAGAGTTAGGAAAGATTCGTGGTCGGCTAGCAGTATCGGTACAGAATATTTTCTTCGATAATTTTGCCAAAAGTTAGTCGATTTTAATTGATTTTTTTAAGGACTTTCGAATAGTACTAGTATCAAGTCAATAGCTTAAGTTGTTAAATCAATACAGATGCAAACCTATTTTTGTTGCCTTTTGGACTTAATTGTCAGAATGTACGAGCAGGAATTGAACCTACGACCTTTGAGAACAAAGGCCGAAGCCGTATCGCTGAGTTGTACTGACACGTGTACATAAAAACACTCTCCATCGCCACTGGAAGAAAGCTCTTTTCCGTGTTTAACATCAAGTGAACCGAAAGGAACACTAATGAAACTGATTTGGCTTTACTAAACACACAAATAATAAGTCTTAAAAACTAAACTTTACAGCAGGAAAGTCACAAAACTGAAAAATATTTCCCATTCTCCTACCTCTTTGGTCTTCTCGAGGTAAACAGTTGGCATTGGTATTGGACCCCAGTACTCGCCCAGTATCGGATTGGAATGGTAAAAAAGTGATAATCATTGCAGCATTGCTAAACAGTTGTCATTCCTTATGGCTTCGCATGAACCACGCACCACAGGGAACTTTGAAAATTAGTAAACATCGAGGCCACGGCCACCGCGCGGTTCCAATATAAACAAACGGACTGATGTGATTTAAAGCGGCACAAAAACATCAAAATAATGCCTGACGAAGACAGTTGGGAGACATATTTCATCATCCTCCAGGCAGACTGTCGAAAATTTGCGAAAATTGGAACTGATTTTCTTCTAGCTGCGAGATTGTGCGTCTTTATTTTGCTTTGTTGCTACCTTAGGGTACCTAATGTAGAGCCATTCGCCGAAAAGTAAATTTTTTTTTTTTTTATCTGTCTGCTAAATTTTAGTTTGTCCTATGCACACTTGAGCTGGTAATTTTGATACCATTAATTCCATTTTTTTCCCCATTTAGGTCTCCCGGAAGCACTCCTCGTTATCCAGTCCGTGATCCGTGCAAGCCCATGGACTATACGTCGACTGTCAATGTTACACTACCGTCTTCCAGTCGTAACCAGTCCACATCTACTGGATCGAAATTGGTTTCTGTCCATGTCCGGGGAACGGGCCACTTTGATGACTGCCGTAATAATTTAAAACCACATCTTCGAAATCTCACAGGTTGCCCTGGTTGGAACTGCGCACTCTCCAAATTACCTATTGACTTAGCTACTGTGGAGTTGTATGGATTTTCCGAGTTTTGGTATTCCATGGAAGATGTGTTGCGAATGGGAGGAAAATATGTTTTTAACAAATTCCATGAGGCAGCTCAGGTAGGTTGAAGGGTTTTGTAAAGGCAATTGACCTTGAGTTAACTTTTACTCCTTATTAAATTATACGAATCGGTGTAAATAATATAAATAATGTAAAGGTAAGTCGTCAGCAAAAATTATGCTCATCTTTACACGTGCTACGGGAGGAAGAAAATGTTTGGTTCATTAGCATTTATGAGTCCAAAAAAGTTAAACAGTAGCTAGGTTTTTTTTTTAAAGCTTTTATTGTTTTATTTCAAAATCTACACTAAAACCACAAATCGAACTGTTTAACAAAATTGTTCACTGTGTTTTCGGTAAAAAATTGTTCACCTTCTTCGGAGCGTCTACAGCTTTTGAAAAAGAAGAACGATCACATCTCTCACACTAGATCACGATGCTGGCGATGGTCGAGTTACCATTGAGCTGTACAGCTCTCTGGATTGGTAAGTCGACCATTGCCAGCATCGTGACCTAGTGTGAGAGATGTGATCGTTCTTCTTTTTCTAAAGCTGTAAACACTCCGATGAAGTGAACGATTTTTCACCGAAAATTCAGTGAACAATTTTGTTAAATAGTTAGTTTCATGGTTTTAGTGTAGATTTTGAAATAATGTCCTTCAATAACCACTGTAATCGTCGTTTGCCAGTTTTTATGATTCTATTGTTTTGAAAGTAAGTAACCTACATAGTACAAAAAGTGGGCTAAAAAAATCGCATATGACAGCAAACGGCAGACACAAGACGCAAAAAAAAAAAAGACGATGGCACAGTACACTATATGAACACTAGACACAGTATTGCATGTGAAGACGCCCGGACCCGTTTTGTCTCAAATTCAAAACAAGATCAACATCTTCGCCAATTGGAACCATTAGCTATCCAAGCTCACGAAAAAAGTGGTAGGATCTAGTATCCTTATGAAATTCAAGCACTGTCCGCCCCGAGCATCCAGTTTTTAATGAATAATGCGTGATGAGCTAACGAGGACCACCTGAAAAATTGGGATGCATGAACTGACAAATTGGAGGCTTCAAACACGGTGAAATTAAAATTGTAAAGACCATAACTAAACAGAAAAGTAAGCCAGAGCACAAAAACACGATCGTAGGATGCGTGAACTTACATCTACCTAACTTCAAAGCAGTCGAAAATTTGCAAATCCTGTTTTGGTATTTATTTTCGAGAATGAGTGTTATCATGGAACAGTTAAAGTGAATTTTCTGATACCCCTCGAAGTAAAGATCAACGACTCTACGTAGTACTGTATCTTTGTTTGCTTTTCGTTGAGGTTGACATAGTAAGTTCCAACTTATTTCAAATCGCTGCTTCATCATGTTTCTGTGTAACTAAAGTGCAAGAAAATGCCGGTATGCCTGGTTACAAATTCTTAAAGTAAACTTACGTGGGTACTTCGTTTGATTTTGCTAAAAAACGTCAAAAATTTGTCAGCGTCGCTTCACGTCTGAGTGAAGCAAGCGACGCTGATTCAACCTGGCAAACCAAACAGTCCACCACCAGATTGCTGATGTTACCACTTTTCCAGTGGCAGTGATATTCTGGTTAAGGATGCACCGATGTGCTAAAATGCCGATTCCGATTCCGATGTTGAAAAAACATCGGCTGATATCCGATTCCGATATCTCGTGGTTCAATGTTTAAGAAAGTAAAGTGAAACTAAGCAACAGTTTTCATGGAGTCAAAAATAATTAAGAGGATTTGACAAGTAAAATTTTAAATTTCTGTAGGCCTAAAACTTAGCACCCAGAAGGTGAACTGTAGGGGTTTCAATCACAAAATGATTTAATAAAACTCTGGATATCCGTGTGTTTTAACATCTGCTGCCTAAAACAGATCTGATGCTCCGATGATCGATGTAGCCAAAAAAAGGCCGATTTCCGATGCCAACATCGGTGCACCTCTAATTCTGGTTAGGCCATGCAAAGTTAAAACGTGTGGTTTACAGGCACCTGCGGGTGTCTTAAATCATCGTGGATCAAATTACTTTTATCTTTGGCCGACCGCAAAAATTCATGCTGTCTTCAAACTTTGACATTCCAAACAACCATTTTAACCGTCTCGGAACTAGGTTTTCAGTAGTGCAGATTTCAAGCCTTTTGCTCAAGCCACTGTGATAAACAATGCGTTTTCGGGCATGTATTCATTGTAGTGTAAGGGCTTCACTAACTTATTGTTTTTCTTTTCTTAAAAGGAATTCTGCAAAAGAATGTTTTTGTTTTCTTTAAAGGAATTCTGCAAAACAAGGTGGTCAACACTTCAAAGTCGTTTTCATCAAAAGTTGTACCCAATTGCCGGACTTCAGCGTTTCATTAGCCAGTGTTTCAAGTCGGCCTGGATTGCAACGGTACTCCACGATGGAATGAAGCTGCCGGAAGACCATTCTCACTTGCGTAGCAGTCCCAATACCGTTGGGAATCACGTCGTCCATTGGACCCTTGGAGCGGTCTTATATCGCACACGTTTCTTCCCGCTGGGGTAAATCCGCAATGCTTGATTTGTTCTTAAAAACCACATTTAGTCTGTTAAAAAGTGATTCATGGCATAGGAAAAATTTTTCAATTTTGGGTGTACTGTTTTATGGTCTAGTTGCTGGAATCGTACTACTACTAATGTTTCGAAGTATTTATTAAACGGGATTTTTTAAACACAAAAGCTATTGAGCTAATCCTGTCAAACTAACTGAAATTTTACAGTATTTCTTGTTAATTGAATTTGTAAATATGTTTTGATTTAAGCAAGTGGCAGAAGTGTAGCTTAAATAAATGCAAAATTTACAAAAGTCGTGCTACTACTTTTGATCTCAGGTTTGTCAAACTTAAAGATTATTTACTGCGAAATCATTGCAATAGGTTGATGTTTACAATAGATTTTGCTTTTGAGAATTGCAGCCTTAAAAATAAAGATCGGCATTTAACGTGACGTGAGATTTAAAACCAAATGTTAAATATGTCGGCAAATTTTCAATCCGCTATATTATGGGTGTTCAGACTAAAAAAGTTGCAAGATCGGATCAGGCAACAAACATCTGTGACAACAGATACATATGTGTGCCCTTATACTTCAAAATAGTGGCGTCACAAGTTGGGGTCTGCAAAACGGAAATTTCCTTGAATTCTGTAAAGGTCTACACAAAAGGTCATTGGTGTCGGCACAAAAGTAGATAGATACGTAATACTAACATCACACGTCGTCATTGGTGCCAGCACAAAGGTAGACACAGAAACATTACAAGTGGTCATTGACATTAATAGGTGAATGGAACAGCATCAAATAAAAGGACATTGGCTCCGCAACAACTGCGCTGATAGCGAATACTAACAATACAAATCTGGGATTACACAGAGCCACATTTTGTACGCCATGTCTTTTGTTTATAAACTGATGACGCAGTAAGTCTGATGCTCTTAAAGAGTTTAAACAACAAATATGGCGATTCACTAATACTGACAAAATAAGTAGAGACATTAAATATAAAATATCAGTTAGTATGTGAAGTCTTGAGCGAAGCGGCTAGTTAACACCAATCTAGTTTTTAAAATGTCTGTATGTATTTATCTGCACAGACATCTACCAAAAATTTAATGCCAATTTTTTTTATCAATAGTGTTCTTTTCTTCAAAAATTTTTAAAACGGTAACCACAACTCAAACATAGCTAGGGTGGTAGTCAAGTAAAATGCTGTAAACTGTGTGCTTTTTTTTTTTTATATCTAACTGTTGCAGAGTTATCGTTATTTCAGCAAAGGTTACCAATGCCGCGAACCAATCCTAACCAGTATTGGTACAGCATTACTATTTACACATGTGAGAGCACATGCGGCGTCAGCGATGCAAAACTATATTGCGATAGTTTCCTTATGGTCATTTATATCGCCAACAAAAAAAAGACGGATGGGAGTAGCATTTTTATTAAGGGGGTAACTACACTTGGTATTATGTTGGGGGGACTATGTTTTGTATTGGAGGGGTAGGAGATGGGCATGCATATAACGGACTGAAAAGTCGCCAACACAACTTCCATCCCTTTGAGTACTTTAAATGCAAAGTGTTCTCTGGACTCCCCTTGCAAAGCGAGACGCAAGTTTGCTTCATTCTGTGTGGTCGTGTATCTGACTGCCCTTATGGCTGAAATGGTTGCTCGTTAAATTTTACAAATTAATGATTTATCCACCAATTTGTATATTAACACTTAATGCAGTATTTATGTCCTAAAATAAACTGTAATGGTTTACCAATAATAACAATGAATCAAAATTTTAAAAGACTAATGAACTAACTTAAATTTAAGCAAGTGTAGTGTTCAAGTTATTTAGAGTCCGTTCTTACTTTTTTGTAGGCAAGTGTATTTACATTTGCCAAATTCTTGTTTGTTTCACAGAAATGAAGCTATTTGTGAAGTTCTGTCTTCTAAATGCCGTGCACTTTAGTCAGCCATCAACCACTGTGTTGTCACACACGAGAATAACATTACTACAACAATCCAATCTATTACTGGTCGAGTACAGGGAGTTCAATAACGGAATTATTATTTTTTCGTAAAATGAGTTCTAAGCATACTTTGGCTTTGTGGGTCAATGTTTTTTTTTTTTTTTTTGCAAATAAAACTACTAAAAATGTCGTAGCGCTTACTTTGGAATACGGGAATCATCTTCGTAGCACTCGTTTACGCACAATTTCAAATAAATAAACGATACCAGTGCAATAGCTTCAGCAAATTTTCGACTGTCAATTTTCTGGAGATGTTGGAGCTCAGACGACAGTTTTCTTCAGACAGAAATTTCACTCTGAGTGAAATTTCTG
>JAHWFP010158274.1:0-20149 GCA_023313725.1 Lithobius niger | reverse complement strand
ACGACAGTTTTCTTCAGACAGAAATTTCACTCTGAGTGAAATTTCTGGGTTTTTTTTTTGCCGGAAGAAAACTGTCATCTGAGCCCCAACATCTCCAGAGAATTGACAAGTCGAAAATATGCTGAAGATATTGTACTGGTATCGTTTATTTATTTATTTGAAATTGTGCGTAAACGACTGCTACGAAAATAAAACTACTATGTAACCCTTTTTTCCCCATGCCGAACTAGATGATTTTTTTTGTAAGTCCCATACGATAGTTGGGTCAGTCGCGGAATTTGAACCGGCATTCACTTGGTTTGAAGACGAGGATGCTAACCACTGGGCTGTTGCTGCTCGGGGGACCACTCGCGTTGGGACTTAATTTTTTGCCATTCCGTAGCCGCCTATGATTCGGTAATAAAGGGTTAAACTATTGACTTTAATTTGGCACCACTCAGAACCATGGTGTGTGTGTGTGTGTGTGTAGCCCTGCTTCCAATCCTCGATGAAATGTGGCAACAGTGAAGTATTACCTGTTATTGCTTCCAAGTGTCGACAGAAAAGATAATTACATGGCATGGGGGAAAAGAGACGTAGCGTAGCCTTCCTGCAAGTGTTTGACGAGTAAGCTTCAAGTGACTCTGTACACAAATGTGGTTTTTGTGTAGCGCTGCTATAATTAAACTGCTCTTGCATAATGCAAAGCCGAATAGGCAGACCAACCAAAATTCCGAAGGATGTGCCGTTTGAAGTGGGACCTGTAACTAAAAACAAACGAGTGCGTTTCCGGGTGGTGTGTGTTCTGTCTTGCTAGCTACACAGCTACACGTACGTTTTGCTCCCAATGTAGGCGGGTGACTTGTACGCACAGAGTATCTCAAAAGTAAGACACTGCCCCGATCTTCTCCAATTGGTGTAGGAAAATGACTTTGCTAATTGTCATTGGCTCCCTCGGCCAAAATTGGCTCCCTCACAAGTGACAGACAAAAATGTTGTGTGTTCTCTAGACTGTTTCACCCTTGTTGTCTTGCCATTTCCTGCCATCAAGTCTCATTCCATCACCAATTGGCCAAAACTTATTGGGGTGGAGTCTAGTGCTGTGTCGATCGGTTTCTACTTATAAACCGAAACCAAATTGGATGTTTTTTAAAACCGATTTTTTTTTTTTTTTTAAATAAGGTATAAGTTAAAGGCAACTTTGCATATATATGCGAGTGTCTTTGCACGGATGTTTTAACATAAAAAACAAATCGTCTTTTATAAATAAAATAATATGATACAAACTAATCGACGGCTTAGTCCGAAATGGCAGTAGCAGACAATAATGGTGACTGCCACGAATGTCGTCACGTTTGTGAATGCTCAATTAAAGAAACTGTGCCAACGTTTGTATTGTTAATCAAAAAACATTAGCACCAAATATAATAACTGAACAAAAAACGGCTTTGCCGTTCAGGAAAAAAAACAGAGCTCGTATCCCCATACTCACAGCCGTGAAGGTACACAAATAAAAACATATTTCGCCAAACGTAACATGGTTGTTTACATCTTCCTCGATCGGTAGTGGCACCTTGGTCAGCGCAGCGGATTACAGGTTGCTACTTGCGAATAATTCTCCAGGAATGGTGCATCGATCACTACGTTGAAGTTTTGTTTTCAACTAAATTATTATACAAATGCCAATAAAAATTATAAGTATGTTTTTCCGATTACAATTTTAAAAATAAAGCATTCTAAAAAAACAGTAATTCCAAAGGGTGTGTTGGAAGTTAGCGTTCCTGGACAAACAATCGATCAAAACTGGCGCACATGCGAAAACTCCAACATAGCGTTGCTCGTGGATGCGGGGACATTTTTGTGACTTAAAAATGTCTTATCATTTGAACAACAAAACCGAAATCGAAACCGAGGCTTCCTTTGTAAAAAAAACCGAAACCGAACCGATTCGCAAAAAATGAAACCGAACCAGCACTAGTGGAGCAAGACCTTTGAGAGACAACCTTTATAGTACAGTTCCCATGAATTTAACATTATGGTACTTAACTTTTACTCCTTTTTCTTTGCAGGGCTGTACGTGAAACACTTCAATCTGCCAACAAGCCAGCATATTTTTCCGTCGTTCTCCACCTTAACCGTTATTTGTTTTTAATTTGTTTCTTTGTGGTTTTTGGAGCCATTGTTTTATATCTGCGCGGTTTGCGTTGTCTTCGGCCAGGCTTGCGCTTGAAGTCGTCGTCGTCCTCTTCCAGACTGTACTTGTCAAATGACGCCGATGTAGAAACAGGTTCTTTAATTCAAAGCTATTACAGATGACTACAACATCGCTCACTCTTTGAACTTTTTTCACATTTCGTTTTTACTTGTTTCGTTGTAAAGGACTGGTTCCGTCTTACACGTAATAAATCTTTTTATTTATTTGTGACATTAGCAGATTTCCGTCATTAAAACTACGCTGGTTATAACGAATTTTTGGCTGAAAGTGGTGTATAGTGTATAGTCATAGATTAGGGTTAAATCACACGTTCCATGAGCAAACAAAAGTACATTGTATGTAGCTGTTCTGCGTTGGTGGTTGAGAGCATTATTTAAAGTTAAGATAAACAAAAACTAATATCTTTTTATATTCTGTATTTCCAATGTTGCTCCAAAAACTGATGCAGACGTCATTGGAGCAATGTTTGACGAGGAGCAGATCCAATCCGCAACCATAGTTGGGGAAACTGCTAGCATCAATTTTTATCAACAGGAGTTTCAAGGGTTGCAACTGTCTTTCAGAGGGGCGAAATTCTGTGAATCCTGACATTCCACTATTTCCTTAGTTTCAACGAAGTAAAATCAGGAGTGTCTGAACTGGGCAATGAACCTGAACACATTCGGCATCCGCGGAGCCCACTAGTTGGCCTAAAGCTTTAAGAACGATTGGAGAAGGCTCATTGGGGCGTTGCGATTTCGCTCTGAAGTTGGTGGTGGAAAAAACATTACCTTTGGCCGGTCGGTAGGCTGCGGTAGCCACAGCAAGAAGGAACACAGCTTTGTGTGTGAGGTGTGTAAATGATGCACCTGATAGGCTAGTCAATACCATCAACAGATTCCAGAACCTTAAAAGCCTGAATAGGTCTAGATAGGGTACCACTCGGCATGCGACAGACTCTTATGTTCCCTGCTAGTTTAAGGACTGAATTTATAGTTGACAAACTGTTATGGAACAAATGTTCAAGGAAGCTGTTTACGTTGCTGAACAGAGGGGCTATACACAGGTCCGCAGCTGCCAAAGAACACTTTCACTCCACTTCCTCTATTTCGCCTCGTATGCCTTAACCGTGGGGCCTCGGACGTTGAAGAATGCGTGAAATTACAGCGGGCGAAACCCCGAAGTTTGCAAATGTTTAGACGAATACTTATCATTGATCAGAACACATTTTCGGAAAAAGTCTGAAAATACACCATCTACATATATAAAATGCTTCGGACCTTAAACAGCCCACAAGAGGAATGAGGTGCGGACACAGCAAACCCACTATTCTTGTTCAAGAATACGAAAAACACTTAATCTCAAAACAAACATAATACGTACTCTATCCGTATTCCGCAAATTTTCGACAGTTCTTTGTAAGTAGATGGAACACACTTTTAACTATCTTCATCCGGCGCTGTATTAGTTTTTCTCCTTTGGCTCACAACATGGCACGAGCTTGGTTTTGAACTCAGTGGTCGTAGCCTCCTGGATTTTTTGGCTCCTTCTTTCTATCTGTGTATTAGGCAGCCGCTTAGGTCTTCACACACGATGTCTTCGATGGTAGGGTTCGAAGGTGCTTGGATGTTCATTAGTTGTTCATTGTTTTCAGATGAGTTTGTATTGCGAACGATTTAAGCTCCCTTAGAAAGTCGGTCTGTCTTTGAAATTGACCTCATAAGAGCTGAGGTGCCTTCTCAGTCTTATCTATGATGAGTGTTCATGTGGTGCACTGCCACGCCTCGCCATAAGGTAGACTGGGAAGGCACAACTCATTATTAAGTCAAATTCAAAGAGAGAGACAGACATCTAAGAGGGCGTGAATCGTTGGGAATACGAACTCATCTGAACAACTAATGTGAACATCCAAACACCCTCAAACCCCCATCAAACACATCGTGCATGAAGACCTATGCAATCGTGTTATGCACAGATGGAAGGAGGCCGAAAAATCAAGGAGGCTACGACTGCCAAATTCAAAACCAAGCGCGTACCATGTTGTAAGCCAAAGGAGAAAAACGAGTACGCCTGATGAAGACAGTTGAAGTTGAAGTCCGTCTACTCGCAAAGAACTGTTGAAAATTTGTGGAATAAGGGTAGAGTTTTCTATTTGTTTTGAGACGTGCAATGAACTCTCATAGTAAAAACTTTCTTAGTTTTAAAACCCACTATTAAGAAAGGCAATAAAACTGCTCGAACTAACTAAACAACGAGACACAATGCTTTAACAGACAAAACCATGCTTCCCTAAAATGACAAACGCTGTTGTTTGGTGACACAGGAAGGTCAGGCGCTGTGGAATCCATTCATTCGTTCGTGGTAGAAACAGATGAAAAGCAACAATACAAAACGTAGGGAAAAGGAAGTGACACACACCTAAGACCAATGGCAGCTCAAATAAGACGAAGCTTATGAAGCTAACAATGGCAACAAAAGATGAAGACAATGGAGCTACAAACAGTGCCTGCCTGCAAAACTAACTTTGAAACCTGATGGTACTCCTGAAGACGATTGACCCACCCAATGCCCACTTGGAAGCGTGGATCTCATTGGGCCTTTACCAGTACCCGACGAGTCAGGAAATGGATACTTGTAATTCTGAATGAGTTCAGTTCCTGCCCTGAACTGTGCTCTCTCAGGACGGCTAAAGCGAGATAAGATGCTGTCCTCAGATGGGGATTTTTTAACCGCATTTATTCAGACAATGTACCTTGTTTCATGGCTAATATCTGGCATAGTTTGTGGGACTAAAAGACCCACTATGCTGTCCCTTACAACCCGAAGGCTAATGTAGTTGAGAGAGAGAACAAACATATGCTGCATTGTTTCACAGAATGGGATCTTCATTTGCAGGAATTTGCATTTGCTACGTACAGTTCTGTGTCCGAAAGCACTAAGTTTATGCCTAGTGACCGTTGGGGCTTGAGCACTCCCAGCTTACAACTGGGCTGCAGCTTACAAAAATACGGGACAAAGACGTAAGTCAAATGGAGATCGTACAGTGTTTTTCAGAGATGTCACTCGGCTAAGCAGTCCATAAAACCTTTATGGCACAGACAAAGGTCGACAAACTGCTAACCCTAAAGGTGAGTGATTGTGAGGGCCGCCGTATACACACGCTACGCAATGCAGTGCGGGGATATCCTCATTCATTTCCCGAAATTCGCTGGCCCGTTTGCAATTTCGGCACAAAAATCCGAAAAAAACGTTCATGCTTATTAAAGATATTAAGACAGAGAAGGAAACTGGTGTCCCTAATATTGCACAGCTTTTACACCATTGTTTTTTTCAGCAAACATAACCCCCTCCTAAGGTATCTGATCCAGAAAACAAAAAGGTTATTCCTACGAATAAGGAAATAAAATCAACGTTACCTGACAAACCAACCCAAACCCACTCTTACAACTTACGAAAGTGAGGAGGGGGTCAAAATACAAGCAACAACGTAGGTCGAATTTTTCATGTGTACCCACCCACACTTAGGTTGGTTTTTAAGCCTTAACCCTTTAAGGACTGCGTGCACGCTAAGAACTTATAACTGACTTGTAGAAAAAAATTGCAGCTTCTCACCCAGTTGAGGTACGGGAATGTAACCTGTGTCATTTTTATCCTTAATGATCTGGCTTTCATATCCCAGTTTAAATTTTACTGTAATTGGCTGGAAGTTTTCGATATGACTTGTAGAAGAGCTGTAAACAATGATTATACAGCGGGCGCATTCGGGCGCACCCGTCCTTAAAGGGTTAAAACCAAGAAATTTTACGATTTATCCTTTTGTAATTATTTTAAGAATTAGCACTTTCCGATATAAAATATCGGTATCAATAATCTGTATCGGTCTCTAACGATACACAACCGATACTTCTTATCGATATAACAATAACTAATTAACTGCAACAGCCTTACGACATCCATTTATTATTACCAGAATAACAAACATTAGCTTTAGCTTAGCAGACGACACTCAGTGCATTTGGCCTTTGCCTCATGCACTCTAATTGCTGCCACATGTGGGCCCATCCAGATACTCAGTCAACATCAGTGGTCCGGCTCCTAACCCAATCAGCTCCTCCCTCAGCCTCAGCATCCAATCGCACGTCGTCTGCTACACAAAAGAGCAGGATGCAGGCCCCCTTTAAAACCAAGGGTCCTGCAGATTTTCTCTCACTCCCCGACTTTTTGGACATCAATTGCTATCAGCCACTAAGCCCTTGGAGCCGGAATTCCCACAGCATTGTTCAGAGTTAAGTAATAACGACGATCTCGGACTTAGCCGAATTTTGAAGGAGCTTCCCTCCTTTAGAGACTAAGTTCGGGTTAGTGTTTGGAAAGGGCGCATCTTTATATAAGAGCCCCCTTTATTATTACTCTTAGCCCCAATTAATCTAGAGTGCTTTAACGTTAGTTATTGAAGGTTTGACTTGAATTAACGGTGGGATAACCCTAAACCTAAATAATCGAATTAAATAGCTTTCGGACCGATATCTTGTGTGGACTCCCTTACTTTGCTCATTATTGCTTTTATGTGCTGTAGTTAGTAACGATTGCATTAGCGCCGGCCGGTACGAATTTATTATTGCGTACCTCTGTTATCTTCGTAAACCCTAACAATCAGAATTTACGCTTTTAGGTTACAATTTATTGGCATTCATGTAATGGTACAATAGGAACGTAATGGAAAAGGTTGGGAAGAGGATTGGAAGAGTCGATTACAACCCAGTCGGTAGTTAAGTCCTGTTTTTACACAAAATAATGCATTAATACAGAATAAAAGTACATTTTATTTCCACTCCAAATTAAGGGGGGAGGGGGATGGCGACCTCCAAGGGGGAAATGGGTAGAATAGGCCTAAATCTCCCACTCCCAGGAAAAATGGGGGGAGGGGGAGAAAGACAAATATCAATCTCTTCCTTACCACCGTTTAAAACCTCTTTTTTCAATTCCACTAATATTGTATAATTAACAGTAATAAAGGCTCATTAGGCCACTTAAAAAAGAAAGTTGGTTCTCGGGCATTTTTCTCAAAAAATCCGTGCGAGCGGGCGGAATTTTTTTTCCAACCCTATTTTTCCGTACATGTTGGGGTATTATTTTTTTAGTTTAGGTAAAATAAAGTACTGCCTCGTAATGCTTCTTACCACGTGTCCACACAATCATTTAACGACAAGAATGGTTAATTATATATTTCAATTTCCACACAGAGGGCTATTTTTATTCTGTAACTGCTATTTTTGCCGCGTCGTTTCTTTACATTTCTCGTTAAAAATCGGTGCGGGAGGGCCTGAGAACCAACTTTTCTTTTTTTAATGGACTTACTTACCTTTTTTTTTTCGTCTCTTGCTTCCAAAGCAATGTTGTTAACTAGCAAACGGCGTAGACGTGAGCGAAAATTATCGTGTAAGTAGAGTCAAGAGTTCGAGAACTTCACGGGGGGGAGGGGGGGGGGACGATGATACGCGTGCGGATTTGCATAACCAAACTCCGGAAGAAGGTGAAGCGCGGACCGGCAAGAAGGGTGTATCAAGCGAACTTGGCTTAAAAGCACGCAGAAGTTAGCTTGAACTTCACAACAGCAATGGCCGGCAACAAAGAGGGTCCTTCTGCAAAACGGAAAAAAAGTTAAAGAATCTTCCAAGATGGCAGGAGGAGGAGATGTACGGAAGAAAAGAGATGAGCAAGGCTACTGGAAGAAGAGGAATAACTCGAAAAAAGGAAAGTCAAGGGACAGACACCACAGAAGGAGGGACGATAGACGTCTGCAAGGCCAAATGGGGTGAAACCGGGTAACGTCCAATGCTCTGGAAGTTCCGACGCCAAACCTTGAAGACATCTAAATCCAGCCCAACCATTTCTGCTAACTATTGGAAGGAAACGCTGGAAGATTATAAATTTCAATTGGGGTCTCCAGGACATGCGAACCCCAACTGCAATAGATAATCTTCCCCATTCCAATGCCAGATCCATGGTATGTCCCACTGGAGGGCCAAAACCCTGGGACACCCAAGGAGGGCAAAACCGATGCCAAAAGCCAACTGTAAAGTGAGAAGGGAACGTCGGAATGTTAGGAAAATTGGGGTACCAAAGGAAAAAGGTAGCAGTTATACTTTGTACTCCAGATTATTTTTCACTGAAGGCTTGTTGTTTTGTTGATTAGCGAGTTCCCCTATAAGTTTCCGTGTTTCTCTTCTATAGCTTGCTGCACTTTTCTTATTTTTAAAAACATCGTTGATTTTCGTACTGTGAAACACCATAATGTCAACAAAACTCAGAAAAATTCCGGAAAAAAATTACCGCACACTTTCACAATCAAAACAAGAGCTTCGTCCAGCGAACTTTTGATAGCGTGAGCTGCTATTATTTTGTCTTTTTTTTCTGGTTAATCTCCATTGGTTGCTCTGCGACCGAAATATTAGTCACATCCTTGTTAGTTAATGCCCTTTGCAGCTTCCGCGTCTCATCTTTTAACAGCTGCTGTGAAGCGCTTTTTATTTATATTTTTATCTTCAGTTCAAAGTTCTTCTTTGTCAGCAACAGATTGACGCTTTTCATGGTAGCTCTTCTTGTCGCTTCCTTGCTGTTAACAACATTTTTAAATCTCTTCTTTCTTTGTCTTAAAGCAAGCTCTTCTTCTTTCGTTCTTCTTTTAAAACGTTCTGTATGTATGATAGGCACGTTTGGCAGCTTTAATCAGCTCCTGTGTGGAACAAGATCTAGTACCAGAGTAAAATTTAACAATCTTCTCTGTAGCGACTTATGAAAAGGCTGCTATCGGTCCGCTGCACAACGGACTGTCATGTCTTCCTGTTAAGTTTAACGAGTCCGGCATAAACAAATGGTTAAGAATTTTGAGAAATATAGGAAAATAAAGGAATTTTTTTTTAATATTGGAACATATAGATCACCTCAAAAATATAGAAACGTTTGCCACCATATGGCAGCTGTCACTCTCGAATGACCCATACGAATTTGGGACAACCCTATCAGTTACCATTAGGAAAAACATGAAAAATAAAAGGACAGTAATTCAGAATCAATCGTTTGAAACAAGTTTTTCGCTTACTTTTAATTACACCTTTTTTGGTTTATTTTTCAATTTACAATTTTTATAGATTGTGGCAGCCAGGCACGGAACTATACAATACGATCTTTGGAACTAATACGACCTGTGAACTCTATACACCTGCACTTTAAATGCACGCCTTTTAATGCTGCTTAAGCAACCCGACAAATTGCCCACCGTACACGCAACTATTCATTTAAACGTCTCGGTAGAAACATTGCATACACTTAAAACCAGCACCTAGTATATTCAAGAAATATTCCTTAAGGCCACTGTACTCCAACTTCATGCCAATCTACAGCTGCCTTTAAATGTACATGAACTAATTCATAGAAATTAGTACACTGCTCCCTACATCATGAGAAAAACCTTTACTGAAGCCATGCCAAAACAATGTTGCATGTTTCTATTCATCGGTGTCACTGGACGGTGCTGGCAGGGTGGGCGGTTGCCAGGGACACCGATCTAAGGGGACGCCGAGATATGCGAAAAATAATTTAATTAAACACAGTAAAGAAGAGAAATGGAAAACAATAACCCAAATACTTCATTATGTGATTGTTTAAGTCTACCAAATCAGTACGTTGTTTTTGAATGTTATGTTTGTAAGGCTCTTGATATCATTGCTACCCTGGAAATTTTAGTAGTTTTTGTGAATAACTTTACAACTAAGATTACAAACTTGAGGTTGTTAGTATCGTTCAAAAAGGGTAAAAAACCAATGAAATGACGTATTTAAATTAGTCCATCAAAATAGGTTAACTAAATTGCACAATTTAATCAGTTTTTAACCTTTTTTGAATTGTATTAAACTAAAAATTGTAACCTTAGGCCACTTAAAAAAAGAAAGTTGGTTCTTGGGCATTTTTCTCAAGAAATCCGTGCGGGAGGGCGGAATTTTATTTTTATTTTTGTGTTTTTCAAACCGTATTTTTCCATACATTCTGGGGAATTATTTTTTAATTTGGGTAAAATAATGAACACTGTCTCGTAATGCTTCTTACCACATGTCCACACAATTATTTAACGACAAGAATGGCAATTTTATATTTCAATTTCTCACTAAGGGCTATTTTTGTTCTGTATTTGCTATTTTTGCCGCGTCATTTCTTTTTATTTCCCGTCCAAAAATCGGTGCGGGAGGGCCTGAGAACCAACTTTTCTTTTTTTAATGGCCTTAGTCATCGAGTTATTCACCAAACCCACATAAACTTGAACCTGATTAATTTGAATTTGCGAAGCGAGTTAAGCGGAGATGCATAAAAGAACAACACAGGCTTTTGGCCTTTGGGAATCTAAATACAAAGGCTTCATCGATAGCAGCATACTCCGATTTCCTGAACAAACGCTGCAGGCAAATCACGTGTCGTTATCTTAAACGGTTCCCGGGTTTTCTTGATAACACAAATTACACTTCACCACCAGTATGACACATTAGTAGCCCACTAAAACATCGAATATTCACTTAAATTTTCAAAGAATTGTCCGTTGGCCTTCCTCAGAAGTCTCTTCAAAAACGAAAATGGCCTCACCAACGTGATGTTGCAGTTAGTTAATCCGAAATTAAACTTACCTCTCAGGTGTCTCACCACTGATCTCTATGGTACAATCTATGCTAATAGAGATCAGTGGTGGGAGGGAAGTTTGGATTAACTGACTGCAATATCATGAAGGTTAGGCCATCTTCATTTCTAAACAGACTTCCGAAGAAGGAGAACGGACAATTCTCCAAAAATTTAAGTGAGCATTCAATGTTTTAGTGGACTACTAATGTGTTGTACTGGTAGTGAAGCGTAATTTGTGTAATTAAGAATGTCGATTTATCGCCACTGTTATCGCCAGTTGCCGGTTTTCCAGGTTAATGAGTTATAAATATTTCAGCGAATGTCGCCGATACCAATCCGATACCTCAAATATCGGCAACTGGTCTTATTAGGTAACAGTGCATCCTTAGTACGTACTCTGGACATCCAACGTTTATCAACATCGGCACTACTGCTTCAGAAGAGAAAACGGCAAAAATATTTTTTACGGTCTGTGTGATGTTGAGAATAAAATAACCATATGGAGTTTGAGTAAACTGACGCTTGGTTAAGGCAACCAAGTTAATTTTGTATGGGGCCAATGAAGAAGCACAAAATTGTTTAACTTAATCGTTAATTCACACGTCATGTAATCATGTCTATATTGATGTCAGTAAAGGCAATAATGCTCAGTTTATTACCTTCGATTTTATCCTTTTTCTCTAAGGAACTGATATCTGAACTAAGAACATGGATAAACTAGCAGCGACAGCCTTACAAATTTGTAATGGATTCTAGAGGTTTCCCATACCTAGCGCTGTTTAAAAGGGCCTAGTGATTAATATTTAATACACAGCTTAACAGTTCTTACAGATTGAAACTTAAAAAAACATACAACTATCAAATAAAACGCAACCATTACTTAACCAAGTTTCATCACATTTTTCTTTAATAAGACTGCTGACTACATGTATCTGCGCTGTCCCGCAGCACAAGTAATATTAGTTGTACTGGAAGATTAGTATACTATACACTAAACACCAATTTTCAATGTATCAGTGCTTCTAGAGTTAGCACATCACATCTGCTAACTAGACGCTACTTGAGTCGAGTATGTTTTTGCTCCAACTTGCCGATTTTTCAGTTGCCAAAACTTCGTTTATGGTTTCCTTTTCAGTTTAGGTTAGATCTGTTACCCAATTATTCAATATAATTCAACGAAATTTATTCTTTAAAATTAAACACTTTTAACCCCTGCAGTGCCCGAGACATACCCACAAATGATTCCGGCAGAGAAAACCCTAACGGTCAGGGGGCCTCCCAGTAAAAAAGGCGCGAGATCAAAATGCGTCAAAAGATGCACTCAAGGCAGTACCAAAACCTTTAAAACCCCAAATTGACCATCGTAATATTAACTCTACATGCGCCAGTTTCCTTTCAAAACACAGCACTTGACGCGAGCAAGCAAGCAAGCAAAAAAAAAGTCCCTATCAACGATGGCAAATTCAACTGTTGGTGGTTGACCCTACAAGTTTAGGTAGAACTACTTTCTTGTGGAAATAACCATAATGCCACTTTTGAAGGTAGCAAAGGCAGCTAACAGTGGCATCTCAACCATAATAAATGCGACTAATGAACCAACGAACGTGTTAATATGCGCAGCACTAAACACGATCAAGACTTAACTCTGTTGTGAGACAGTAGACTAAAAATGTACATTTTTGTGCCCTGTGTTCATACGGCTGTCATCATCCCGTCATACACACAAGTAGCTTCTCTAAAAAAATACAGTAATTACACAGAATTTGTCACATGATACAGTACAAAACAATACTGGCATTCGGCAACAAGCACTTTGTTCCAAACAAACTTAACTACGATGGCGGCCTTTGTTCAGAGGGTGGTTCCGGAACTTTCGGTGTGATCGATGGCTCTTTCGTTTCGGCAGCCCCTTCCTTCGGTGGCACTGGAGGCGGAGGCGTCTGCTCTTTAGCCATTAACTTCTCTAACTTCTTCACTAGTTCCAGATTTTCCTCCTTGTCGAGCATCTGTACAACTTCTCGTAGTTGGCGACTTGTGATGTTCTCGTGCTCCTTGCTCATTAAATCTAAAACCTGCAATCATAATTAGAGTGATTTGTTTATTTTATGGTAGTCTTCAAAACTTGGTACAAGCACATTTAATTCAGATAGGATACTTTTGTCAAAAACGGAATAAAATAATTGGACAATTTCAGTTTTAAGCCTTTGCTTAGGGAACCAATGCTCTACGACTTGTTTTGCACTGTACAATCGCGCACTGTCCTTTATAGTAAAAATAAAAACATCCTTTTCAGCTGCAGGGCTCCCACTGTGAGATCATAATTTTATTTTAAATTTTATGGCAAAACTGACACGGATTTTATGGCAAATCGACATTCTTGGTATCATTAATTTTCCTTAGCCCGCTTTTTAATTAACTGCAAAGGTGTCAGGTAGTACAACTCTGACGACACAGGCGCTTTCTTGAGCTTTACTCCATAGGGTCGGTTTTATCACACCCTGTCTGACTGCGCTCATAGCAAAAGCCACCTGACGACGTTCTTTGTTGTTGTTACTAAGGCTGTACCGAACCGAACAAACCGAACCGAACACGGCCGAACAGAGGGTGTTCGGTTCGGTTCGGTGTTCGGTCTTTCCAACGCAAAATACCAAACCGAACATATTTTCACTTCTACTCGACGGATTTTGATGTTTGAATACACCATTTTGAAGGTTTTTTCGCCAGCTTTCTGTTGGTCCAAACCAAAAGTTCCTAGCTCTAACGGTTCAGAAGTTATAAGGGAAAATGTAAAAAAAGTGGATATTTTTTTATGCTTAAACAGACTTACAACATCTATGGACTTACGTGTCCATGTGAAAATACCTACATTTGTTAAGAAACTTGTGCTTTGATGAATCTTTGTGGACTGAGTTTTTTCACATTTTAGTTTAAGATAGATTGGTTGGGTACATTTTTGTTCGGTTCGGAAGTGTTCGGTGTTCGGCTTATTTAAGGTTTGTTCGGTTTGGTTCGGTTCGGCTGAAAAATTCTCGTTCGGTACAGCCTTAGTTGTTACCACCAACAGTTTAAGTAATTTCTGAACTGCTACTTCTTCAGAAACCGTCAGTGCAGCTGTGAACACTTCAATTTAAATATTAATGCCTTGATGGTTTCTAAGTCTTTGCCAACATAGACATTTTCTTTCTGCATTTTTTTCTGATTTCCCCACTTTTTTTGTTGCTAATTTTATATTATTTTATTGAAAATTCCGTAACGGCTTCTACTCTGAAAGTTCGTCATTCTTGATAGTTCGATTGTTGAAAACAGATTGTCACGCACATTTTCAGAATCAAAATACTGTACCAGTATTCTTATAAAATATTCGTCGGTCTGTAGAAAATTTGCAATAATACTGGTACAGCATTTTGACTCTGAAAATGTGCGTAACAATCTGTTTTCAACAATCGAATTATCAAGAATGTTATTTTATGATATGTAGGATAAATTTACGATAATTTACATTAAAATAATTAAATTGAAAGATTGAGCACTTGAATTTTATGGCAAGGGGGTACCTTGCAGTCAATTACCCAATAATCAGCCCCAAAATTTAGCAAAATCATCTAAACGTTTGGCAATATCATAAAGTTTTCCAGAATTTACCTGAACTTACGCTGGACTTGGGCTCAACTGGGTGGAATAGAATGAAATTATTCAAAGTATTTCCTGAATTAATTGGGAATTGACTGAACCTAAGACTAGATCAACAGCAAGTTAGTGAATTGGAATCGACTTGTCAGACTGAGAAATGAAACGTAATTGGTTGGAAATGATTTGAAATACGTAGTAAATACAGAACATGTAAATGAACTGATTTGCATTGAAACTTGGCAATAACTTGCTAGGAATTGACTCTTTGAGTCATAAATTTGAATTGGCATAGAATTGATTCTCAACGACATTCAGGCAGAAATGCACTTAACTTACTGTTCACTTGATGTATAGGTAACTGACTCAAATCTATCACTGGTTCAAAGTGAGCAAAAAGCTGTGAACATTCTCCGACAGCATAAAGTGGTCACGAATGTGTAAAGAAACTAAATTCCAGCGATATGTACGAGCTGCTGAAGCACTGTTGCTCTGTTTCAAGGTGCCCCATAACCCTACAAAAGAATTCCCCAATCAACCTGACAAACGAAACGAGTAAGCGCTACGTTTGATAGATTAAACATCTACGCCAAAGTTGAGCAAGTGGTAATAAAGGCAGTTTGATGAATTTGTACAGCAAAACAAGCTCGTTTGACATTACTGAATGCTTACATTTAACCAATAACCTGAATTTCAGTAAATACTGCAAAGACTGAATAAAAAAATGTTTCTGACTAATACATTCCTGTTACACTCCAGTCTACTTTATAAATTTAAAAAAATTCAGAAATAATTGTATGCGAGTTCCTAATAAGTTTTTACCTTTATAACATCATCAACTTCGATGTTACCATCGTGATCAATGTCCATGTGGGAAAGAACGTCATAGATTTTCTTCATTTTGAGGTCATCGGGTGTTTTTTGTAGCTTAGTCATAGCTTGCAATAACTCTTCGATGCTCACCAACTCAGCTCTGAAAAAATAAAAGTGTAAAATTATAAAAGTTAGCGCCAATACACTAGCTACATTCCAGAACTTAAGTTTACATTAAAAACAAGCAAGGTTCCAAAGAAACACTGGTTATCAATCTATTCTAGGGAAGGATCAGTGACCGAACCGAAACCAAATTTTCGGTTTTTACTGAAAACCGAAACCGAAACCAATTTGGATTTTGAGTCGGGTTTTCGTACGGTGTTCAAAAAATCAACGATTGATTTATTATTTTGAATTTTTTAATAATTATAATTTTCTACGTAGAATTCACAGCAAAGCTCCTGCTCATTTAAAAAGAAAATAGTAGACGAGAATGGTGTCACAGCTCGACCCGTGGTCTACGACCCTGCTGAAAGCAAAAGCAGGAGCGAGTTAAAAGCTAGTAATACTACTGTTACAAGAAAAAAAACGACAACTACCTGGTTGGGGCAGAGGTTGGCAAAAACCGAAACCGCAGTTTTGTTGGCATGAAAACCGAAACCGGAACCAGAGTCAAAAAAATGAAACGGACTCATCCCTAATCAATTCAGCATTAATCCCTTCCATGCAAGAATGTATGGCTACGCAATACGACAAAGTAACCAAATCAACCAATGAACAGCTGGTATCTTCATGAAGTTCCCCAGGAATAGGACTGAAGTGAGCTAAGCACAGTATAGTTGTTGGTCTGACGAAGACTAACGAGTTGCGTTTCGAAATTAAAATAATGTTTTAATTTGGACAAGATGCCAACATTAGCGTTGAAAATTAAAATACTGTTGTTTTTTCATGTTTGTGTTGAGTTCTTACCCGGTCCGAGGGCAACCGGATTAAATTAAAATAATGTTTGTCGAAAATTACCCTGTCAACTACAGCTTGCATTTTTGAAAAAGCGTAATCATGCAACCTGTGAGCTCAGAAATCTAATGTAAACACTCGAACTCCATCTTCTCAACTTTTTAGACCATTAGGCCAGACGCCATTTACATCGTTCCTGCTTAAATAGCCTATCGCCAAAACATGGCTGCCATGAGCAAGTTGCATTGTATTCGAAAATTAGCTCAGGACTTATTTACGGGATTCCCACAAAATAAACCGTTAGGCTTACTTGAATTACTTTCAAACCCTGTTGAATCACTTCGAACTCGGAAATTACTCATTTTCTTGACCCTGCCTGATGAAGATTGCTGAAATACCATCGAAAATTTGCAAGATACTGACAGTATCCTGTTCTTGAAAGTGAGCGTAATGAATAATTTCTGAGTGCCGTGATTTACAGGATTACTAATAGGATGTGTCGGGGGTGACCAAACAAAAAAAAAAAAATACAGGAAACTATGACAGAAACATAGGATATAAAGGAAATTTCGTTGAATTATAGGATTGCTAACAAATATAGGAAAACAAAGGAAATATAGGATGAGCGGCCAGCCTGTGGGACCCTTTCGTCGAATTCAACCACAAAATTGTACTGAAATAACGTATAACTGCACTTTCATCGCAACAAAACTTACCACAAAGTTGTATCTAGTATTGTAACAGAAACTGTTTCCCTTTTTATTAGCTACCAAAGTTCAGTCCATGCGAAGTAAGGATTCCACTTACTTGACCGTATCTTCGGCTTTTCCCTCCTCAATTTGTCCTTGAATGGCTTTCTTTTTCGTCTCCATCTTGGTAACAATCTGGTCCATTTTGCCAATCATCCGTCCAAGTTGGCGACTCAACTGTTTGGCTGCTAGGGTTTCGCGAAGCTTGGACTCCGGTTCAGCGGTCTCAACCATAACATCTTTAAGCTCTTCGATATCCTTTAAAAATAATGCACCGACATAAGAGGAGTGACAGAAACTGTTTTTGACAATATGCAATATGACACTATGCTATTTGGCAATTCGCTATCTGGAAATAAAAACATTTTAAAGTGAAGCAAAGTTGAAGAAATTTTTCTCAGGAACCTCACACAGTCTATATTTCTGGGATTCCACAATTTTGCAATTTTTCGCAGAAAACTGGTAGTTTGCTTACATTCATCATGTAGATTGATATGCAAAAACCTACAATGCAGCACAAAAAGGTTTTGAGGTCAGTCTGTGTGATGAATGTTACGCAATCGTTTAAAAAAGCAAAGTCAAAACTAAAAGTCCGCAAATTTTCACCACTTGTGCAGAATCACTCAGATTTTGGACAACAAACGACATCCAGAGTTTAAACGCTTTGTATTTATTTACGTATTTACTGTACACAAGGTACAAACTTAAGAATAAAAAAAATAAAAACATAACTGACAACAGAAATTAAATATGAGGGATGAGGAGGAACATGTGAGGGACAACCATAACCCCAGGGCAGCAGATTGCCCTCAGAATCTCGTAGGATATCCATCCCCTGGACATGATCGTGGGCACGCAGCCGCAGAGACCTCAACTCACACCAACCACCAAGTGCAAGCAAACCTTTCGCGACTGTGCCTCCAAGTCCGCTGCCCCAACCTTCGGGACCACCCCTACACGCCTTCACCAGCCTGTTGCCAGATGCAAGAATAGCTGCCCAAAGGTTAGCTTGCTTCAAAAAAAACGGCGAGGTCGTGCGTGAACATCTTGCCATCCCGGCAAGCGTGATGATTGTGACTTTACCGAGGTAAATGCTGAACTCTCTTGATAGCTCCATGGTAGACAATGGCAAGCTCCTTCGCAGTTGCTTTTCGGAAGTTGAGACAAGTAGCCATGTCATACAAGCCAGTTGCACAGGTTTTCAGGAGCTGTGGTTTGCATTCTTTAGAAACAAAACTGAAAGTTTGAAGCACGGTGTTGGCCGCCCTGCAGAATTCGTTCCAGAACTTTCTTAGGTGACCATCGTCCGAAAGGTCGGCTGCAAGCTCCACGCCAAGATAGCGGAAGCTAGTCACCCACGACAGTGTGTGGTTACTCATTAGCAGGGGGGCCGTAAAATCATCGCCCCCGCCAAACACCATTCCAACAGATTTGTTGGCATTAAAGGTCAGTCCCTTGTCATGAGTCAAGTACACCAGCCTATCCATCGGAAACTGAAGTGCCTGTCTACTTGGGTCCAGCAGGACGATGTAGTCAGCGAAGGCGACAATGTTCGCAGCAACACCATTTACCCTGCGACCAGTGGCCAATTTAGAAATGCTGGCAATAGTTCCATCGACGACCAGACAGAAAAGGAAAGGAGATAGGGGCCATGCAGTGGTGTAACGTACAGACCGCGCAGGGTGACTGAGGAGTAAGTGAGACGGCCCCTAGGTTGAAGCAGTTTTTTTCTCCACCAGTAAATCTGAAGTCCAGTCACGTCATATCTAGAGATGCAACGATGTTGACATCGGAAATCGGTCTTTTTAGGTTACATCGGTCATCGGTGCATCGGCTCGGTTTAGGAAGCAGATGTTAAAACATCGGAAATCCACAAATTTATAAATAATTTTGTGACAGATGTGCTTATAACTAATTTTTGGGAGCTAAATTTTAGGCGCCATGGCTCTTTTGCCGTGATGTCACCATGAGTTACCTAATGAGTATTGATGAACGAGAACAGCGGCCATTTGGCCGTCTGAATGTACTAAGCCCAGTCATGAGATACATGTGTCTACGGCATAGACCCACAGCACCAGTGGCGTAACATACTTAGGCTGGGCCTTTGCAAACTGGCCCTTACTTAAAAAACATAATGAAGGCTGCAAACTTTCGGTTGTCTGATCCTTCGTCACAATTTAACTTTACACAAGCTTTACGTGATGAGAACAATTCAGTGATACACTAGCATTTTATTTGCTCTCACACACTGAATAATAAGCAAACGATGCCATTTCAGTCATTCAGCAGACGTAGTACTCCGAAGGAAGTTTTTCATGAGTTGTATAAATTTAAAGACCTTTTCGTCTAAGAATATGCATGATATGATTAGGGATGCACCGATGTGCTCAAATGCAGATTCCAACATCCGATTCCAGTATTGAAAAAACATAATATGTCTGAAGAATTTTTTATTTGCTGCAGCAGAAACCTAGACTGACTAATCATTCAATGTCATGGAACTCACACACAGAATTAACCTAAATCCTTCTTTGGTTAGTACAGCAGAATTCGTTGATCAGTACTGGAGTTATCGAGCGCAGCACAGGTTTGACAAGACGTACCTCCTTGTACTCTGCCATATCTTCTTTCAGGTCTTCCAATTCTTCTTTTTCAATCATTAGAAGTTTCTTCTTCTCGGCCGAGATATTGGCCAAAGCATCTTCGAGTTCATCCATATCTGCTGGAGAGATCTCTTCCAGCTTCTTCTTTTCAACGTCACTTAATTTGACTAAACAACACAAACAAAATTAATTGGGCCAAGAACAGAAAAAACGGAACTTTAAATTATAAAGTGGTGCATTACACAGCAATGCGTATCGCACCACTCCAACCTCACAATTGCTTTTATAAAACATCCAAGTTTAGCGAGCGAGAGCTGGGTAGGTGGGTGGATTGGATTCAAACTAAGCTTAAGTATTTTAGGATAGTAAAAAACAAATGTGCGTAGTTTAAAATTCTGTTTCTTACTATCTTCAAACTATTTCAATACTCGAAAAACATCGCTGCAATTCGTACTGTGAAAAGATCGATCCGTTATAAAATAACACTACCAAGTTCGCTAAAATTCACAACTCGGACTCACGCTTAGTCCAACAAATTTTCGATACCACCCAGATACCTT